>JAPMLY010001137.1:0-120000 GCA_026401115.1 Tetraselmis chui
CCCTCAACCACATGTGGCATCAAATTACACAACTACCTCATTAACCTCAACACCCGCGGCCTCCACACATCCATCCTAGACGTCGAACACCTCACTACCACACATCACCCCGATGTCCTCATCCTCACCGAAACCAACCACGCCACCCATAAATCTCGCTGGCGCATCGCCCTCTCCCACTACCTCCTTAAAAGTTCTCGACCATGCTACTCAACTGTGCCCTACCCACTGCATGCGCCTTTACGCGGTCCGGATAGCCTCGTTCTAGTCCGCCACTGTTCTCACCCCGCCCCCTCACCTCATCCCCCCACATCGTTGGACTAAACATAGTCCCGCACTCAGGCACCCCCTACCTCCTCCATGGAGCCTACATGCCGCAACTCCACAACCCCCAGCTGTCACGCCTATACGCTGAAGTCGCGGCGTGGGACCTACGCCTGGCTGACGACCACTCTAACCACCGCGTCATCTGGGGCGGAGACTTCCAGTCGACCACAACTCATGCAACCGGTAACCCCGCCTTCACCTCACTACTCGAATCCCACCTCCGTCCCCTACACCCCCCCATCCCTACCTTCCCCCGCAGCGGCGGCTGCCTCGACCATTGGCTCACCACGCCTCCCTCCCCTATCGCCCTCCTACCGTCCGCATGCTCTGTCTTCTCCTCCCCCTCACACTTCAGCGACCACTCTGCAATCCACCTCGTAATACCCATCCCTCACTCTCTCTTAGCTCATCCCCCCCCCCACCCCATATCCACCCCCACACACACCACACCACCCGCAAACTCCATTTCAAGCTTCCCCTCACACCCGACCACATAAAAGCATACAAAAACAGCACACCCGACCTCATCAACCAAACGGTCACCCTCCATGCCGCAATACTCAACAATCCCATTTCAACGGCCTCCCCCGACACCCTCGACACCCTCGCCTCGCAATTCACCACACTTCTCTCGCGCCACATGGACCACGCGGCCACCATATGGCCCCTCCTCCCCACTAAAAACCCCCGTTCACCCCAACCGTCCCTAGACCCCACTTGGCTTACTAAAACAACTCGCAGACTCATCCTAAAACTCCGAACAAACAACGGCCTCCTTCCCCTCGTCCAAGCCCTCTTAAATACGCCCGACTATCTCTCTTACGTCGCCATCAAGCAGCAATGCCAGGCACGCATACGCCACCTCCTGCGCGTCACCACCACGGAAAAACTAAGGAAAATAAAACACGAGCCAATACGGCCTACGACGCCTGCCCAAAATCCTCCCATCGGCGCGACCTCGACCCTCCATAGAATCACCAAACCCGATAAAACTAAAACAACCTCTCCCTCCTACGTAATAGAGACGGTACACACACACTTCGACGCCGAGCTCAGCCGCGCCACCCCACCCGTACTACCCACCCCCCCGTGGGAACTCCCGGATAACCATGACAACTTTATCATCGAACCCCGCGGCTACTCCTCCCTCATCCTTGCCGACATGATAACCCGCGACACATTGGATAAAACTATTCACTCGCTCGGCACGGGCAAAGCCCCCGGCCCCGACGTTATCCCTAACGAAATCATCAAATTCCTACCCCCAGAGACCCGCTCCGCCCTCTTCTCCCTCCTCTCCCTCCTTGCCCACAAATCCTACACCCCTCCCGAATGGCGCCACAGCACCACATGCCTCCTCCACAAGAAAGGTGACCCAACCCTCCTTCACAACTATCGCCCCATCGCCCTCATGAACAACCTCCTCAAACTCTGGACCGCACTAATCAAAGATGCAGGATCAAAATACGCAGTAACTCACGGCATCCTTAGCGACCAGTAGGATGGATTCCGAAAGCACCGCAGCACACACGACGCCCTCTCCATCATCATCATGATGGAGGACGCTAAGCTCTACCACAAGGATTTCTACGTCATGTATGCCGACTTCAAAGGCACCTTCAACGCAGCTGACCACCGCATAATGTTCAAACACATGCGCCAACTCGGTATGCCCCCCACCTTTGTCGACACCTGCGAACACCTTTACGGCGTCTCTTCAACCGACTGCATTACCCCGTACGGCCCCACCCCTTCCATAGACATCAATCGTGACACCCTGCAGGGGTACACCCTCTCTCCCTTCCTGTTTACCCTCTTCCTTGAACCCTTCCTCCGCTGGCTCATTGTGGGCAGCCGGGGTTACCGCCCGGGCCCCCACATAGCACCACATGCCTCCTCCACAAGAAAGGTGACCCAACCCTCCTTCACAACTATCGCCCCATCGCCCTCATGAACAACCTCCTCAAACTCTGGACCGCACTAATCAAAGATGCAGGATCAAAATACGCAGCAACTCACGGCATCCTTAGCGACCAGTAGGATGGATTCCGAAAACACCGCAACACACACGACGCCCTCTCCTCCATCATCATCATGGTGGAGGACGCTAAGCTCTACCACAAGGATTTCTACGTCATGTATGCCGACTTCAAAGGCGCCTTCAACGCAGCCAACCACCGCATCATGTTCAAACACATGCGCCAACTCGGTATGCCCCCCACCTTTGTCGACACCTGCGAACACCTTTACGGCGTCTCTTCAACCGACTGCATTACCCCGTACGGCGCCACCCCTTCCATAGACATCAATCGTGGCACCATGCAGGGGGACACCCTCTCTCCCTTCCTATTTACCCTCTTCCTTGAACCCTTCCTCCGCTGGCTCACTGTGGGCAGCCGGGGTTACCGCCCGGGGTTCCCTTCCACTAATGTTGACTCCACAGAACCCACAGCTACCTACCCCGGCCACGGTTTCGCCGACGACCTCAGCCTCGCCACAGGCTCAACCACCAACATGTCCATCCAACTCAGGAAGCTCTCCCTCTGTAGCGCCTACACAGGTATGACCGTCAACATCCGAAAATACTGCATTACATGCGCGATCTGCCGCTCATGCAACGCCCTCTCCCTTGACAACATCACCCTACTTGCATCCCGCCTCCAAACACAGTTCATCACCATCAACTCAAACCGTGCCCCCATCCCCTCCATAGGCCCCTTGGACAATAACCACGTCCTCGGGGTAGAGCTCAACACCTCACTCACCTTCACAAAACATTGGCACGAGCTAAGACGCACCACCGCATCCCTCATCACCGCCCTCTCTACCTCCCCACTAACACAGTCCCGCGGACTCCGCGTCATCCGAGGACTCTTAATCGGCAAGCACTTCACCCTACAACTCGGCCTCTTCAGCGACTCGCAACTGGACATCCTCGAAGGACAAATCTGCCGAGCACTCCGCTCCGCCGTCTCCTCGGTGCGCAACCTCCCTCGCACCGCCCTCCACCGCCCTACCTCAGACCTCGGCTACGGCATCCCCTCCCTTAAAGCCCACGCCGCCCAACTCACAGTCTGCCACCTCCACAAAATCATGAACACCCCTGGCTATAGAGGCCAAATGGCTCGAGCACACATTCACACCATCTCCACCACATACACCCGCTGGCCCGTTGAATCCATCATGACACGCAACTCCCCACCCACACTCCGTTGCCAGGTACGAGCCCAACGCGACGCATGCACCATGTTCCACAGCATCCCTCCACTCTCCCTCACCAACCCCATTGCCTCCACACTCCGCGCCCACTTCACCCACCAAGACACAACCCTCCTCGCTTCACTCCGAGACAGAGCCACCCACATCACCGACCCTCACACTTACAAACAAGCATACTGTGAATTCACACCCAGCAAAACACACGCATCCCTCCTCCCCCGCCTCACCCCCCTTTGGAAAACAACATCACCACATGGCCACAAGTCCTCCTCCGCGCCTCCTCCACCTCCCTCCTCCTCAAATCTTGCAAATCCATCTCCACACACACGGGGTCCACCACCTCACTCTCAGAGTCTGAGTCCCCATCCGCCTTCTCGCCGTTGTCCTTACCGAGCCCCTTGACACCATCCACAACCGCCTCCCCATCGCACACCTCAACCCCAAACACGCATCCCCCCCCCCCCACCATCCACCCCTCATGGCTGCCCCTCCTTTCCCCCCTCCTTCCTCGCCCCCCAACCACCCTGACATCCGGCATCCATACCCCTCGCACCATAACCCTTCCCTCCATGGCACCCACCACACACATCGAGGCTGAATATCTCACACCTTTAGACCACCACTACCCTCCCTGCGACGTCACACGCATCCTTTCAAAACACAAGGACACGGAATATGGCCAAACCCATTACATGGTAGAATGGGCCCCGGAACACCTCACGGAGTGGGACATCCAACTCCAACTCGATGACGGCTTCCGCCTCATCTCCTCCACCCCCACATCGGTTTGCCTCCCCACCCCCTCCCCCACCACCTGCTCTATTTGCCATGAACCCCTACACACGGACCTCACCTTCACCTGCTGCACGTGCATGCACTTTGCCGTCCATTCCCAATGCCGCCCCGCTCAGGGACCCGTCACGTGGCAATGTGACTGGTGCGACCGCGGCCAACAACACGACCTCACCCGCCTCCACGAGGTCCAGTGGCCCCCTTGCCTACAACTCCACGACACGATCAGTGAGACCCCCACCGCACTCACCGCATTTAACTCAAGCTTCGTCCCCTCCACAACACCCACCCTACCCGAACCATGAGCCCCCCCATGGACACACCCCCTCATCACATTCAACCACGACCCTATCCACCCCGACCAAGACATGCTCACCACCGGCAAATTCACCATACACGCCCACCCAACACTACATGGCACCACCATCCTTTGCACCCCTGACGCCCGAGCGGTCGCTACCCTCTCCGGCCCCCGCGTCCGTCACCTATTTCAACCCTTTCGCCCCGACCTCACGCAACACTCGTTCGAAGAGGAGATCTACCGCCTCCTCTCTCGCCTTGGCTCCCGTTCGGAAATCCACTCACCCACACCCGCCACCACCACATGCAACAGATGGGCCACTAGAGAGGACCTACCCACAGCACTCCGCACTACATTTAGCATTCAGACCGAACTATATTCAGATCCACTCAACAAGTCACTCCACTCTCACACCTACCACTCACTATACCCATAAAACAAAGTATTCTCATCCAGTGGCAGCAACGCCCCACACACATGGCACGGCACCAACATCGCCAACCCGGAATACGACCACGAAGGCATGCGCCGCGCAATGGAGCACGCAATCACCAGCGCCCACTCCACCGCATCACACACACCCAGCGCCACCGTCCTCATACTCCCTCGATGGGAACACACACACACCATACATCACCTCTCCATACACCCACCACCTCTACACCCTCCCCAACGACGCAAACACCTTCCTACCCCACGAGTAACACACTGGCCAACTCACCCCCACCCCATTCGGCACACGCTAGATGGTCGACATCTACCTCGTCGCCAACCCCCTCGCACTCTCCGCTTTGCCCTCACACGCCGCCATGACCGCCTTCCATAACACCCTCGAATCAATATACGACACACACCTCCCCAACCCCACCATCACCATACCACCTCCACACCTCTTAGACACTTACTCACCCCACTTCGCAGGCATCTACCATCTCCCCCCCAATCCCACCCACCCCCTCATTTATCCCCTCCCGGAACGAACGACACTAACATACTCCCCCATGATAGGAAATCTTGCTTGGAACTGATAGGACTTCGTATACACAGACGGCTCCAAGAAGGGAGGCAACTCCCCCGTCGGTGCAACCGCCACCCACCCCGCCTCGGACACCCGCATCAAAATTCTGGTGACCTCTACCCCGCCCTCCCACACCATCAATCGCGCTGAACTAGCATGCATAGACATAGGCCTCCAACTCGGACACACCCACCTCCTCACAGACAGTGCGTACTCTCTCCGCCTCATACAAGGCTACTTAAACTGCCCATCTACATACCGCCACAACATCCACCGTGACACGCTCAGCTCCATCACACACACACTGAAAACCCGCTGCAACGCAGGCATCCGCACACACCTCGGGAAACTTAAAGCACACAACCACTCGCTAGGAAACGACCTCGCAGATGCACTCACTAACCAAGCTGCAGACGGACAGACACCCGACACAACATACATCATAGGCTCAGACGTATCTAGAGGCCACTGAACTTGGCCATACACCCTCATCCCACAAACGCTAGGAGACCCCCTACCCCACAGATACACATACCTCAAAACTGATGCTCACACCAGCAGCATCAATTATACTCACACACCCCTCTCACAAATATCCAAACACGGTGCCCTCCTTGCCCGCGCCGCAGAGGACGGCGCCGACTTCACTTTCCACAAAAGCACACATCCCTCACCAACATCCAATTCACCCACAAGCAAGAATTCATGTGGGGCGTTCACAACACCCGACTCCTCACGCACAACCCCACCCTGCGCTGCCCCATGTGTGGCCAATTCACTAGCAACGGCCACATGGCCGGTAAATGCCCCACCGGGTCTTGCCTAAGACAGGACCGCCACAACAGCGCGCTACAACTCCTACTCTCCCTCCTACAACGCCACATTGGCGGTCGCTGGGAGACCATCACTGCAGACTTCGGCAAGAAACCCATCAAATCCTTCGTTTCCCCCACACCCACCTACACCGCTCTTGACTGTCACCCCCCTCACCCCCCCACATGCCCACCCGCCTTCTTGCCGTTGACGAAGGTCTCTCGCCCGACTCCCTAACCTCGTGCCCCGCCACCCCCCCCCCCCTGAGATTCTCCCCCCCCGCGCTACGACCCCCCGCGCACAAACCCGACTTCATCCGCCTCCATGAACCTCGATTCGTCGGTCACACAAACGGTCGACGCCGATACTCATCAATTAGAAAGATTCAGATAGGGGAGTGGAAGTACTGCACGGACCACAACCTTTCCCAAACAACCCACCTCGCTCGTGCCAAGTACACACCCCTCGCAAATTCCATCCGTAGCCACTGGCGAGGTATTGAAGTAGACATCCTCCCCATCGTCATGAGCCGCACGGGCACGCCGCACTCATCCACCATCGCAAGTCTCACCTCTCTCCCCACCCTCCGCTCAGACGCTTTTGACAAACTCATCTCCAAAGCACGACTCGACACGACTCGCATCATTGCACACCTCCAAACGCACACGGTTCAATGGCTACATCATCTCCTAATTGTATGCCGCATCACATCCCGCGCGACTTCTCGCCACGCCTCCACACACTGCACCTTCGCACGACCCTAATTGCACGCCGTCATCACCTTGCATCGAACACTCCCCGGGGGGGAGTAAATCCCCCGAACGCCCCTAGAGAGGTTGGATTACGGTAGTTAACGGTCTAGCCCTGACTTGTGAGTTTCGTGTATGGCATAGTTGGGAGGGCCCATAGACAACAACCGGTGCATACGGTAATTGGTGTAAACCGGCGCATGCGGTACATGTTGTATACAATTTCAATTTCAATTTCAATAGGCTGGCCCGTCGTCCCTCCCGAACGCCGACCGGCCTAGGCCGGTCGGCACCCCGGTTCGGTGGGAGCGGGCCGTGCATCGTGAAGGTCGAGCAACAGCTTAGTTTTGCATTTCTTGACAAGTGGATATGTTTTATTTATTACAAAATCATTACGCTATAACTGCTTAGGCGGAGGGGCTGTAGCAATTGCTGCGATTGCTTACAATTTTCTTTTTAACTCCCTAGGAACGTCGACACACATTGCAGATAGGTGTGCCGATAGGTGTACCGGGTCGAAGAGACCCGGTCTTATCCTAATCGTAAGTCATGTATGGCTGACTATGGAGGGCCGATAGACAAGAGCCGGTCCAATTTGTTGGTATTGTTGTAAACACTTTAACTTTCACTGCAATTCTTTAAAGCCAAGTTCATCCATCATTTTAGCGATCTTACGGCTCCTTTGACGGACTTACTGCGGAAATCCAAGCCACTGAAAGTTACGTCGACGACAGCCTTTTTAGAAGCTTTTGAGACTCTCAAGTTACAGCTCATTTCCGCGCCATGCGTGATCCTTCCGGAGGTCATCTCGGACGCGATGTTCACCGTCGCTACACATGCCTCGACATAAGGGATTGCAACACCCACGTTGCAAGACCATGGAGGAGGACTGAAACCAATCTCTTATTAGGCGCGTAAGCTAAATCTAGCTGAGCGTGGCAACACCATTTTGCCTACGATTTGAAGGCTTTGGCATTGGAGGTAGCGAAGAATAAAATTGAAAATTGAAAATTATTTACAATTATCACCGAGTTAACGGTTGTTGTCTTCGGGCGCCCATGTGATCATGCATTATGGAGTACCTTTTCGATCGTAGGATATACGCCATGAATCCACTAATCCCAACCTCTCCTATGGCAATAACAATACCGTCAAATTCATGCTAGTAAACAATAGCTATACAATAGTTAAGAAAAAAAATTATCGCTAGTCTCCACGATGCGCAGCCTCCTCCAGCTATTACGAGGGCGCTGGTCATCCTAGTTGATCTGCTGGCGCTCGTCGAGACGGGCCTATTTGACCTTTGCTCAAATGCGACTCCGGTCTTGGCGGAGCAAGGGGGGGGGAGGCAGACGAGAAAACCCCTCGCACATGTCGTCGACGGTCCCGTCCCGATCCACGCGCTCCCCCGTCCGAGATGTCGTTGCTCCTCCCGTCGCAACGCGCCTCCTAGCCTAGACTTCACTACCCCTCCGGGGCATGGGGAGAGACGAAGACCATAGTTGCAAACGGTGTCTGGCTGGCGCTCCAGCCTCCGCGCAAGATTTTCTCATGTCCTATGTCCGTCTCCGTTTGTTTCTAACACCTATCTGATCGTGCAAAATCCGCCCGTATCCTCCCCCAATGTTTTACGCTGTCGATTTTACGGGGGTGCCTTTATAAGCAGAGTGCCGTTGCGATAACCCTCGGCACCCTACCTTTGGCAACATGTCGATAACTAGTAGGTACCGATTCATGGAGAGGTTGGTCGAACTCGCTGATCGAGTCGCCTGTCATATCGTAGCCCATTTATCTAAGTGCTAGCATCTGACATTTCTTATTTATTCCTCTAAATGGTACACGTACCTGTATCTCATCGATATTCAGTGACTCTTTTACTGTCATCACGGCCCTCCCCGGGGGGGAGTAAAACCCCCGAACACCCTTGGAGAGGTTGGATTAGGTGGTTAACGGTCTAGCCCTGACTTGTAAGTTCCCTGTATGGCATAGTTGGGAGGGCCCAGAGACAGCAGCCGACGCATCCGGCTTTTGGTGAAAAACCGGCGCATACGGTACATGTTGTAAACAATTTCAATTTCAATTTCAATTTCAATTTGTCATCACGGCAGTACCACTGTATTACCGTATTTTCCCGGACAATACAGAGTTACTAGCATTATCTCTTCTTGATAGTTCTTTCCTTGATTGTAGTTCAATAGAACAAGCTCATAGAACTCGGCGTGGCCTAGGAGTATCCTTAGTTTAATCTTTTAAGTTTGTGCACAATGTAGTGCTTCCTTTTGCCGTGCATTGGATTCCGTGATCCTCTTGTCACTCTTGCCCTTTTGTTTCCCCTCCCATTTTCCATGTCCGTGCTCATCTTGTTCTTCTTGTAACCATGATTTTCTATGAGCTTGTGCGATAAGATTACATAAGACGGTACAAATAATCTCAGATAATATGTATCGCTAGTTATAGTTGGGTTTAGTTAGTCGAAAGCACAAGCTAAAGATTTAAGGCTATTTTTGGAACACCTGAGGCGTGGATATTTAAAGACCGGTACATACTAGAATTACGCCACACCATGTTCCTCTTACAAGACTGTACGAAACCATGTTCCTAAGACACTCATATCTATTCTCTCTACGCTGTATGATTAGATCCACAGATTAGGTTCTACAATTAGTCTAAGCTTGCCAACTTAGCCGAACCAAAGTAGCACCTCACATCGCCACTCCACAAAAGATGTTGGATACGCCAGACGTAATCTATTTTAAAGGCTCACATACGCAAGTCGGTCTATGGACCTTGCCATACACCACACAACCGGATGACCCAACCCCTAAAACCCGAACATAAACCAACCTCAAATGTGAAAATACAACCTTACCCACACTATCCCCCTCTCCAGCACACCACTAAACACGGCCTCCTATCTATTGGCTACAACACAATCACGTGGAACTGACTTCACCCTCCAACGCCGACACCCCTCCCTCACTTCCACCCAATTTACACATAAAATGGAATTCTTGTGGGGAGAACTTAATACCCGACTACTCGCGTGAAATAAAACCCTCAAATGCCCAATGTGTGGACATTTTATCAACAAGGGCCATATGGCTGGCAACTGCCCCTCCATGTTTGGACTCCGACAAGACCGACACAATAGTGCCCTCCAACTCTTACTTACACTCATAGAACAATCCAACGGGGGGAGATGACAGACCATATCCGCGTACTTTGGCATAAAGCCTATCCAGTCATTTACCACCATATCCCAAGAATCCCTCCCTCCCCTTGCCGAGAATTTCCCCTACGAAAGCCACATGTCCACCCTCAAAGTTAACGCTGGCGAAGGTCTTGATCCCTCCTCCCTCACCCGCTGCCATGCCATCCTCCTGGAAGACGCCCTTCCCGCCAAACTCCGACCCCCTACACACTAGCCCGACTTCACTACACTTCTCGAATTTCGCATGATAGGTCACTCCTGCTCTATACGCAGATACTCCTCCATACGCAAAATCCAAATTGGTGAATGGAAATAATGTATAGACTACAACATCCAAGACACTTATCAAATCATAATGCAAAAGTACGCCCCGCTAGCATACGCCCTCCGAGCACACTGGCCCGGAAAGATTGTTGAATTCATTCCCGTGCCCATGAGCCGCACACGTACCCCCCACATACTAACCCATACCAATATCAATGCCCTAATAAACCCCAAGAATGACCCTCCGGACAAACTCTCCGATAACCCCTCACGAGACACTTCCCGCATCCTCTCCCATTTACACATACACGCTGTCCAATGGCTACACCACCTCTTACGCATATACATAATTAAATCTTCTACCACCCACAGTCACCATCTCCAATGCCCCTTCTAATATACCCTACCGAACCCTATCCACGCCATCACTGCACCCTAGCGAGATCCTCCATCGGGCGGAGTAAAACCCCAACAACCCGCAAGGAGAGGAAGGATAAGGAGCCCACCGGCCTAAATTGTGTATCCTAAGACCTAGATGGCATATAAAAGAAAGCCCTTAGACAACAAATAGAATCGCCTAATATTGTTGTAAATCATTTTCATTTTCAATTTTTTGGGGTACGGAAATTATTTTTCCGAAAACCCTCCGTACCGGGTTTTTCCGGCGGTGGTCGATCTTGTGGACCTCCGCCGCCAGACCGTGTCGCTCCTCCGGCTGCGACCCTCCTCCGTCCAACGTAGCTCCTAGCCTCACTGCTAGGGAGACTCCAGTCTCAAAGGGCTAGACGACAACTAGCGACCGCCTTGCCCTGGCGTTGCTTCCCGGTTGCCCGCCGCAAGCTCCAAGACCTGCGTCCCACCGCTTTTCCGTCCGTACCTACTTTCGCCAAAGCAGGCACCGCCCCCACCTCCTTGCCGGAGAGTATTTGTGAGTATCCAGTCGCGAAAAAAACATATCGGACGGGCCGAGCGAAAGATCTTAGTGTTGGTCAGAGATCTAAGTGTTGGATATTATGCTTTTTTACAAAACCTTCCGTACATAGCTTCCCGACAGCTGCATATCCCGCGGATCGCACTTGCCGGTACATCGTTTAGCCCCTACCGTGCCAAGCCTTGCACGGCCACATTGTTAACAACGCCCACCGCGTGGAGGTAAGTGCCGACGGGTGTGCGAGCACACCCCACTCCGGGGCCGCCGCCGCTGCGCCGCCGGCGGGCGCCAAGTAGCGAGGAAGACTTGCGAAACGGTTAAGCATTGGAGGTGCTACCTTGAAGGATACTCTAAGTTCCTTGTCGTAACGGACCAAGACACACTGCGATATCTGCTCATGCAACCGAAGAATTTGTTGAACAAGCGGGAAGCACGTTATTTGCGGGACTTGCAACCGTTCATGTGTTCAATGACGCTTGCATACCGCAAGGGAGCCTTGAGCGAAGCAAAACCGTTGAGACGTCGGTAAATCTAAATTTGCCAAGACTCATGCGTACATCGACTTCATGCACGCTCATCCATCGCGCATTCATGAGTCCCAATACTTGTTAGGTTAAGGAACCTTGACCAAGGAGGTCGACCTCTCGGTTGGCCGCATTGATATGTCAAGAGGGGTAGGGTACGAGTGTGACGAGTACAGTCTTGCAAACAATACATTGCCGGACATTTTACATTTAATCGTTAATAACTTGATCCGTACTTTTCCATCCGAAAGACGTACAACGTGGGTACGTCACTACTTCAATTTATTGAAATTGAAATTGAAATTGTTTACAACAATACGAGTGTAAACCGGTTGTTGTCTCTGGGCTCCCCCGTTCAACGCCTAATTGGACTTATATGCGGAGTAGACCGTAAACCACTAAACCCAACCTCTCCATTGGCAGTGACGACTTCAATTTAGCTAAGCGTACTGATGCGTATTGTAGTCCTAGTACCTCCTGGTGCGTAAAGAAGATACGCACAATTAATGTAACTAACAAGACGACGCGCTAGTATGATTTCCCAAGGCGGACAAGCCGCGTCGCTAGTCTTTTAAGACCGTTACGAGAACCCTAGCATATGGCACGAGAATCAAGCAAGAACATGTGCAAGCTAGCCATGCTGAGCTATTTAAGCCTAGTGTAGTAGAGGGAGGTGACAAAACCTTTTAACAATTCCTTTGTTCATTTGCAATATATTGTTTAACACTATAAAGTAAGACAACTTTCCAGTTTATCTCTCCATTTGCACTTCCGCATGCATTAGCAACATCAAGCAAAAGCACATAACAGATTTGTGTCTACAGTTAGCTCTCAAAAGGCTACATGTCACACAAATGTACGCACATTTAGATTAATTAGCAACATGACGCTAAGGCCAGGGATCAACCATCGATATATTGTCGATAGTATCATCATCGTCTCTTGATGATGCCATCGGTGTGCTAGGTTGTGACATCGACATCGGGATGATGACAATACTGTTAACACTAGTGCCATCAATTATCAAAACACTTTCAAACTGCCAATTATCAATCCCCGTTGTGTTTATATATCGGCCCAAATATCTATACATTGGCGATAATATCGGTTTAACGTGCCATCGATGTCCGCATCCCAAAATATCCACACCATCAACATCGACCATCCGAGATATCAATACCATCAACATCGACGTTTCAAAACATCACTACCATCAATATCGACGAAATTCACTTGGCTCTAGTCTTACATGAAGCGATAGTTTGATTTTCCGAGGCACACAAGCCGCGTCGCAAGTCTGTTCATATCGTTACGAGAGCCCTAGCGCATGACACGAAAATCATGCGAGAGCATGTGCAAACTAGCTAGGCTGGAGCTATTTAAGCCTAGTGCAGTGGAGGGATGTGACAAAACCATTTAATCAACATGTTTCTTAATTTACAATCTCATGTAAAACATTAAACACCAAAACATCTTTCATCTCTCTTCATATGCACTTCCACTTGTAGAAACAAAAACATGAGAGAACATAATGTAACATATTTGTGTCCGCAGTTCGCTCTAAGCAAGCAACCTGCCGCACTAGTTTCATAGCCCCCGTTCTTCACACTATTTCGTTGTTGCTTGAGTTGTCCGACGATGCTTGTTTGATTCGACATGGCTTCACTTGGACCCGGTAATTACGTTATGGTCGTAATGCATGTCGAAAGCCTCCAACATCAAACTCGTGCTACTGTGTGAACCCCGTACTTGGAAAACTTGATTTCCTCCCGGCTTGATTTTGCCTAGTGAAGCACCCGTCGACGATGCCGTTCGTGAGTTGTTTGAGGAAACTGGCCTAATTCTGAGTTTCGACGATCTTACATTGTTGAGTGGCATTACAGTTCGAGTGCCGTAACTTGCTGGTAATAAGCACAACCTTGTTCACGTATTATCGGCGTCGGTTCATGTACCGTACGTTACCGCTAATCTGCGTACGCCAGCTGAATTCGAGCATGTTGCTACTCCTTAGTCGATTGTTCACCTTGATAGTTCCTACGTCGTTCCGTCTATTGTCGACATTGACGGGGTTTCTATTACGTCGTCTAAAATTGGACTTGGTAGGAAGACTCAACGTAAGTACGAGTTCAACGTGAGTACATTTTGGCCATGTGGCTCAGTGGGAATCTTTTCGAGGCGTTGTAATTTCTTGTCATCTCTTCCTTCAGCGCACGAAGACACGTCGTTACGAAAGCAACTCTTCGTACACTCCGTTTCACGGCTGCCGACTGTGGCCATGATTGGATGTAGATCAAGGTCTACATTAATTAATTGTGCGGTGAGGCGCCCGTTACTTTACGTATGGGATTTCCGACACCTACAACCGACTATGTTTGCATGAGCGTAACACGGACTGACACTCAGCGTAAGGCTGCAATTAATGCATCCTACTTGTCAGGACGACAAGAACCACGTAAGTTGGAGGACTGGCTAGATATGCATCCTCATCGTTTTGTTAGGTTGGGCATCAATCTTGACTCGTACAACGTTGTCGTCTGGGTTACATCTCAGTTCTCAAGAGCTATGAAGAGTTGGTGGCTCAATCGCAAGCAAAAAGCAGCCATTGCACATACCCTTGACGCTTTGGTTGCAGAGATTCGTAAGACGTCAATGTTACCTAACATCCGAGACGACGAAATTACGGCACTGCTTTAAGTGACGCATGATTCCCAGAGTTACGCCATCTACTTCCAGCAATTAAACGACTTTCGGAGGAGGTCTCGACCAAATTTTTCAGACGACTTCAAGTGCGTCTTGTTCGTCAAAGGGCTGGTTATCTTTCAGCTTTAGACTCATGCTAAGTCTAATCATTCCTAGCAAAAGGGCTACAACATGCCGCCGGTAGAGTAACAAAGCTTCCTCAATGACCTCGTGACCGATTCGCCTCATCTTGGTCGTGGCTACTAAGGAGCGCATGCCCCATCTGACAGCCGTGGAGGTAGTCGACTCGCTGAGAAGCGCCCTCTAGACAAACTGGAGGTCGTTAGCACCAAGTGCTTTGAGCGCGGTGAAGGCTCATGTCGTGGACGTGGCCGAGGGTCGTGGCAATCGAGGAGGCCGCTGACGGACTTCTCCGAAATCATGCCGAATTGACTTAAGTGCCATCGCTTGAGCTTTGACTCCTCATGAGCGTAAATTACACCAAGAGGAGGGACTCCGTTCGAAACGCCATAAGAAGGGGCACCGTCTCTTCCAATGCCCGGGATCGATTGGCAAAGGCGTCGGTAGACACGCCTGAAAAGCGGAAATGATGGTGGCAAGGCTACTCTTTCGGACGAGATGTAGGAGCCTTGCTACACCTTCTTGTCGCCTTGAGACACTGTTAGCGACAAGGGTGCAAGTTTCTACTTTGACACCTCCATCGACTTTAGTAGCAACATTTGCTAAATTAGTAGCTCGTCATCGTCGTCAGAGCAAGCACATAATAAACTGTCGTAAACATGTAACCAAACGTTCAATTGATTGGAAGCGATTCGACTCGGTGTTTAAGCATATTCACGCATGATTCGACTCCACTTTGTAAAGTTGTGCTGATGACGAGGGTCTAAACTCGCACGGTGACTTACCTCAATGTTCGCCAAGTGACTACTATATCTTGGAGAGAGACTTAAGTGCGGAGCGAGTGCTCTTCAACCCACCCACGGGAGTTAGCGGAACAGGTGGCACGTCATTTCGGGAGTTGTCGGCGTACATCTCCAACATCTACGATGGCCATGTAGTTTGTTCTACCAAAGTGGGCTAAGTTTAACGACATCCACACGACACTGGAAATTGTACCAAGAATTCCTTGCTTGGACGCATCTGTTAACTCGCCCGTTGGTAAACGACCCGACTCAGCAAGAGGTTGTTGCTCCTTCTCCATGGCTAGCTCAATTGTGGTTGGTCAACGCTAATTGCGAGTTTTACGATTGAGCCCCGACAACATCTTCTGTGGGAACCTCCATCGCTGCATGTACCACTAGACGAGCCTACATCTTTCATCGCTACGCTGCGATAATTCCCTTCGGACGCTACCGCCCTTTTGATTGACCTCACCGAAGCTCGCCCGGTAAATCGAGCCGAGCTAAACGTGAAAACTCGTGATGGCGGACAGTTAATCTCTGGATTAGTCGACCGCGCTGCGACACTTGACCTCGTGTCAAAGGACTTCGTAAAACGCCTTTCTTTACCAACTATGAAGTCTAAAGCTAAAACTCCAACTCGACTCATCATCGGACAATGTGTGACGTCTCCTAGAGTTTGCGAGTTTGCTTTCGAGCTGGCTCGACACGAGTTCAAACGGACTCCTTACGTCTTACGCGATTTACGTGTTGCTAATCTGGCTCTCGTTTCACCATGGCTAGATGACGAGCAGGTTTCCTTACGATTCGGCGCGATACGTGTCTTCATCATGATGGACGGTACGATAATGGAGACTCAGACGGAAGATCGACGACGTGAGTGTCCACTACTATCGTCCGCCAAGGTTCAAAAACTCATGCGCAAGACGCGCCAAAGCAAGGGACGTAACGCTGAATTTTACGTGATTGGCGTCACGCCCGCTTTGGAACAGCCGGTAGAATTTTACATTAAAGGACATAACTACATACCAATTTAAAAACTTCCGGTCGTTACTTTACGAAGAGTTCCCGGAGTTAGTGCATGCAGTAGACTCGTCGCCAGTAAGCCGAGAATGAGATCATCCCATTGATACAAATGACCCCATGAAACGTTAGCGTCTTAACGGATTGTTACTCACGGAGCAAGCTGAGCTTAACCGATAGCTCAGAGACGTAGTGGAGGCTAGCTTAATTCGTCCCAATCAAAATAAGTCCGGTTCGCCAATTCTTTTTGTGCGTCAAGCCGATGGCTCGCTTTGACTGTGCATTGACTACCGTGGCCTTGACGAAGTTGCGCGTAAGGACGCCTACCCACTTCCGCATGTGGACAAAACCCTCGATGGGCCTGCAGGACGCGAAATTTTACACCCATCTCGACCTCGCGTATGGCTTCAGGCAAGTTCGAGTAAGTGACAAGGACGTCCACAAAACTTCGTTTTAGACACATGATGGTATAATGGAGTGTGTTGCCATGCCATTCGGATTGTGCAATGCGCCAGTTACGTTTCAACGGATGATGAATGGACATCTCACGCAACTTTTTACACATGTTCGTGACGGTTTATCTCAACGACGTTTGTGTCTGCAATCGCATCATGGAGGAGCACCTCGAGCACCTACGTCTTGTTCTTTAGCGTTTCAAAAACGAAGACTTGAAGTTGCGTCTTAAGAACTGCTTCTTCGGTCTTGAAGAAATGGAGTACTTGGGTTACACCGTGCCCGCTTGTAAATTTTTGGTTTCGACCATGAAAGTCGAGGCCATTGCCGACTGGCTGTGCCTATGACGCAGATGTAGGTCCGCAGTTTCGCACAATTCTACAACGTTTTACGCAAAGTTAATCCACGATTTTAGCGACCTCACGGCTCCATTGACGGAGTTACTGTGGAAATCCAAGCCACAAAAGGTTACGCTCACGCATGCATGTTTGGAAGCCTTTGAGACTCTCAAGTTACGGCACATTTCCGCGCCATGCGTGACCCTTCCGGAGGTCAGCTCGGACGCGATGTTCACCGTGGCTACATATACTTCGACAGTGGGGATTGCAAAGGGTCATGTTGCAAGACTAGGGGGGGGGCTTCAACCAATCTCTTACTGGACGCGTAAGATAAATCCACTTTAGCGCGGCAACACTTACTTTGTGCTACGATTTGAAGGCTTTGGCTATATGATATGAGGTTTTAAAGCATTGGAGATGTTACCTTGAAGGTTGTTTTTAAGTTTTTTGTCGTAACGGACCAAGACACAATGCGACACAATGCTTTGGCAACCGAAAAAAACATGTTGAATAAACGGTGGGCTCGTTACCTGCGGGACCACAATGAGGCAAGATCATGGGCGTTGAAGGGGGGGGGGGGGGGGGCTCAGCAAGTGCACATGGCGGGTGCAAGGAGCCTTGGGTGCGAGTGCAACGCGGTAGATAAGCCGGATTGCGTGCTTTTGTGCATGAAAAGGCGGAATCCGTCCCAAAAGATCGACGCATCTCGGCGGTCAAACGCCCGGTGATCGCTCAACCGAAACAAGGAGCGAGGCGCAGGTCGTAGGACAACTTGCAAACACAACTATGTGTCAAAGGGTAACGGAGAGTGTATAGGAATTGCAGAATGAGGCGCGATGGTTGTAGCGGTGGGGTAGTTGTACTCGTTGATAGTTCGGCACATGGAGGGTGGTGTTACGGGCTAGTTGCGGGGCAATCACCTCTTGCGGGTAGGTCTTATGTCGTGTCCGGTGGAAAAACGCTACTGCCCGGAGGGTTGGGTGCCTTGCGGGTTAGCATGATGCCGGAAAGGATTCGGATAAGAATATCCTCGTGTCCGGTGGAAAGTTAATGGGCAGCTCTCTTTCCAAGATCGCGTCGAGTGTTGTCCGGTCAAGAGAACGATATTGACTGTATTCTTATTGTAGCTTCCCGGACACGGACGTCCGGTTTCTTCCACACTTGGTATTTCGTACAGTTCGCGCTGATTTCGCAATTTTGATTTCAATTGTAGCTTCCTCCTAAAGAATTGAAAGGAAAAGAGGCACGATGTGTATTGGTCGGACGAGCTTCGACAATATGATTATTTCATGCGCATGTTTTCTCTTCTTCTTTACTAAATGGATTACAAGAAGGACAACACGAACACGGACATGGAAAAAGGGAGGGGAACCAAAGGGTAAGAGTGATAAAAGGATCACGGAATCCAAAGCACAGCCAACGGAAGCAGTGGATTGTGCGCAAACCTAGCAGATTAAACTAAGGAAAGTCCTAGGCAACGTTGAGAATGCCGCACGTGGAGGCGACAAGGAAGCATGGGGACGAATGCGGCCGCTACTAGCTCACTTGCCGCTACATGAAGCACGGGGACGGATGCGGCCCATGGCGCGGGTGAAGAGCGCCGTGGTAGGAGAAGGCATCCCAACCAAGGAAGAAGCGGCATCCACACCGTCTACGGGCGGCGGACAAACCGCGCAATACGTTGTCCGCGTGAGCGACATGGACGGCGAGAGAGATCTTTCGGCGCTTGGAGGCCAACAACTTGCCCACATGCATCCCTTTAGAGGCGGCTGCCTGCTCCGTCAAGAAAATTGTGGCGTGGCCGCCGAGAGTACCAAATTCCGTGACCGCAAAGGGAATGAAGCGGATGTCGGGGCGACTCCTCACCCCCTCCGATGAGTACTTTTCGAAATGGGTCCTCTCAGCACGGCGTAGAGCGACTTCGGGAGACGGGGGGCTAGCAACGCCGAACAAACCGGAAACCACGGCATCAAGAGCAAGTTTTTAGCCTCAGATGCCGTGACAATGCAAGACACCCACATCCGCGGGGAGGCCGTCGTTGCCGTTAGGTAGTTAAACAAACATCGTGATGAGATCTATGAGAACCTCGACGCCCAACCCGAGTGCGACACGAGCCTCGGAGATGATTTCCGCAAGCCGGGCGCAAGGGCCGTCACTAACCCAGAGTGAGCGGTGGTCAGAGCGGTGAGCGCATGGAGCCAAATGCATGGTCAGCAAAAGCAGTGGCCCGCGCATCATCCAACATTTTCTTCGATCTTTAGTGGTTGATTCCACTACTTTCTTTGTAAACAAACGTTTTTCTAAAGGCGCCAAAGCATCGTCAGGTGGTGCCGCGGCAGAGTGAATATTCACATTAGGATTAATCCTTAGACGATGACCACGAAACAGTATGTGCCTCATTCTCATCGTCCGGATCAGGCACTGAGCAAGGCTCTATGCCAACAACCTTCGTGCTCGTCGCGTATCCCATACTTGGAACTGCAAGTCGCACAAACACGAGGTGTATGGATAGGTCGTCGCATATTTCCCGTGTCAGCGGGGCTGGCACGGCCGCCGAGACGCACCTCCCCGCCCAGCAAGCCTCCGGCTCGGCTGCGCCCTGCGATGGGAACTCCGCCGCGGCAGCAGGGAAGCGAAAAAGGCGAGGCAACCTGGCTGACAACACGGCGAGTTACAAGCCTCAAACGCAAATTCGCCGGCAGCCCATCGTGCCCGCCTCTTCTGCGGTGCTGTTTATCGACACGCAGAAGTACAACTGCGACCCCAGCGGTGCCCTCTACGCGGCCTCCAGAGCTGATCAGCACGAGGTACGCGGCCATAGCTCCACTCCTTCACTACATTCCCGAGAGTGCTACCATGCTGTATCCAATTTGCAACGGAACGCCATATCTCATGGTCCTTGTATCTCGAGTGCCAATAGTCACTGCCTCACTCCATACGTGTGGGCAATGTTTATGCTACGTCCTTTTCCGTTCTCATTTTGCCCACAGTATTTTTGGGCCGCACTGAGCGAGACGGTTCCGCGGTGGAAGAAGCTGCTGACCGCCTGCCGTGCGTCCGGGGTGGAGGTAAGCCACCCTTTTATTCACTAGATTCCCTCACGTGATACTCATGTAGAGCCCACCCATCCTGCAGAGGTTGCAGGTCAGCGTGACTGGAGCTACGGCTGTCGTCATTGCTCTGACGCTTCAACTTACAGATTGACTGACGCTATGTCAGTGCTTATTACTTATTGACGCGCCCTATATCACGAACCCGACCCTATCAAACATAAAAGTTACTGTCGAGAGCACGACATTGCATAGAAAAGACACTGCCGCTGCTGATCTATGCATGCACACGCCATGGCTCCCCCCCAGGTTCTGTTCACCGTAATCCAAAGTCTGACGATGGACGGACGAGATATGTCGCTCGACTACAAAATCAGCGGGTTTCACGTTCGATCCCCCTTCCGCGCCGACAGCAGTTGCCGGTATCGTACACGGTATCGTAGTTCTTGCCTCGTTTGAGCGAGAATAAAGGGTGGTCGCTGGTGCGTGGTTGTCTGTATAGGTGCCGCCAGGGAGTCGTGATGCTGAGGTCCTAGACGAGATCGCCCCGGTTGGCGACGAGATTGTCCTGCCAAAGACGAGCTGCAACGTGTTCGTGTCCACAAACATAGGTACCCACCACGGCCCGTCGCACCTCGACCCTTTCAGCCGCCAGTCCTGATGGTTTCAAGTCTACTGGTGCATCTGATTTTGCACGGAACGCAGATTATATTCTGAGATCATTGGGCGTCAAGCAGCTCATTCTCTGTGGATGCAGTAGCCCCCCCCCCCCCCCCCCCCCCCCCCCCCCCCCCCCCCCACTCCACCCACCCCCCCACACACACGCTCATATTCAAACACATCAAATGCGACTTTCACACACGATGACACATATTTGTTTACATATAACGCACACACACACACACACGCACACACACACACACACACACACGCACACACACACACACACACACACACACATGCTTTGAGACACGATTATTGACATTTTCTTACTTACTTGAACACCCCACACAGAGGCAAGTGCACACACACACGCACACACACAACACACACACACACACACACACACACACATGACAGCACACATCCGCGCATACAGATGCACGCACGTCATATTTCATTCGCTCTTTGACACGGGATTACACATGCGTATAATCACAAAACAACACACACACACACACACACATACACACACACGCACACACACACTCATGCACTATTATACATACTCGCATACATATGCACACATATCACATGCCGCTTGCGCACACGATAACACATATTTGTTTCCACACACACGCCCCCCCCCCCCCCACACATTTAGACTCTCAAACAGACACACACACGCTCACATACACAGCGCACACAATCCATTTCTCAACCACGCAGACACTCATATCCACGCACATCACGCATACCGTCTCACACACACGCATAGACACATAAACACTCATACGCGCAAATCACATGCCGCACATGCTTCGAGACACGGTTATGAATACCCCTTTACATACACCAACTTCACCAACATACAGGCCAGTGCGATCGGATACACACACACACACACACACACACACACACACACACGTAAATCCATAAACGCACACCCTCTCACACGCACATACATACACACACTCTCCCTCTCTTTCTCCCTCACTCCTCTCTTTGTCTTTGATTTCGGGTCCTCCCTCCCTCCCTCCCAAACAACCACACACACACACACACACACACTCGCGCACGCAAACACACACAAATATTCACGCGAGCGCGGGGTCTTACATTCTTTCGGACCTTCGTTTCGGCAGTTACGGACCAGTGTGTGGATGCGGCAGTGAGGAACGCATGCGATTTGGGCTATCTTGTGACGATGGTGACAGGTATGCAGCCTCCGTCACATCCGCAGTAATGTGAATGCAGATTCTTTGGCGAATGTAGTCTGGGTTGCATTTCCTATGCTAATTCAGCAACACCACCTCTGCCCCCCCCCCCCCCCCCCCCCCCCCCCCCCCCCCCCCACCTCCCATCCTCCACAATTGATTACCAGACGCGTGTGTCACCTATTCGCGGCAGCGGCAGAGCTCGGCCGTCGCTGCACTCAGTGGGTTTTGCAGACAGATGAGCACCGACGAGCTGACTTCCGAGCTCGCTGATGTGGACGTCAATGGGAGCTAGCAGTCAGACCGCAGTGGGCATGATAGCCGTGGGTGACTGTGTAACTGCATCTCCCTGAACTACAGTTCATCCAACCAAAAAGTACAATTAATTCTAAAGTTATGTAGTACGAAGCGCACTACCCCCCCCCCCCCCCCCCCTCACACACACACACACACACACACACAGCACCCATATAAAGCTCGCATACACTCTATTCCTGTGAATGATACATATAAATATTTACTTCCAACTATGTATTACCTAGTCTGCGCCCTATCACACATATTTGTCAGCCTTCTCATTCCGCTTCGTAAACTCGCGTACTCTAACCTGTTCATATTTGATGCCATGCACATGCAACATCAAGCACATTCGCGTAAAGGTTTGCGCTCATATGCGTACTTGGCACCAAACTCTAACCAGAGAGATTCATCCATGTGATTCATCCAACCAATCATTGCTGTAGACATTGCTGTGCTCTGTGAGTAATACAATCACCCCAAACATAATTTTACAAGTCAAGCTGCAGATACTGCAGGTGCCTATAGAGTATCGCTCTTCATGCAAAGGGAGCAGGATGGGTCTGCTATGGTGGTTTGCCACGACGAGAGGAGCTGAGCCTGAAATAGTCGGTGCCCTAGCTACCAGAATAGCAGCTTTTCATTAACTCTCTCCACCCGTTGGGACGATATGAAACCCTGAACTCCTGAACGGCAAGAACTCGTTAACTGTGAATATTACGACTGATGCGACGGTCATTTTGTTAACCATCTTCGCACGATCGTCGCCGTATAGCTGTGAATGTTATTTTTCACTTGCGAAGAAATAATTACGGGTACAGGTCACGATTTGTCAACGGTCCTTGTATGCTCACGATGACGCGCCGGAACTCGTCTCCTCGAGTTGGGATAGCGCGCGCCGTCCTCGTCTGGTTTCCCCGACTGTAGTTTACCATTTTTCACAAGGCACTACAGTAGTAAGCGAATATCTTATATATAGTGTACTCGTTAAGGTACCTCTCCAGTTGTCGCCGGTGGGCTTTCCATCAACTCCGGCTGGTCGGTCGACCGGCCGGTCGGTCGCTCTTACACTGAATCAAATCGCATCAGTCGGCACCATCGTGCCCCGTGCAGCATATCATTCAGCACCGCCCCACCAAAAGCCCCACAGTCCCACACCAGTTTCACTAGCGACAACACACCTTCAGGCCCTTCTTGACAGCTTCAGCCTTCGTCTTTTGGACAGCCTTAGCCCATACTCGCACCTTTCACTGCTCTTGTTTTTGCTCTGTGGGTTTTTGTTGCTCAGAGACGAAGCGACGACACTTTCGAGAAGCCGCTGAAGCGAAGCGCGATGGCCGGCGCACTGGGAGATTCCGCTGGTCGGCCGCCACGACCAGCGCAGCCTCGGGATCTCTTTCCGGGTAACCCGGCGGTGACGTCCTATAAAATGGGCGATTCATTCATGGAGGAGGTTGCAGTGTACGAGACAGACGTACTGGAAGATGCGGTGGGCTCCGTGAAACTCGACCTGTCGGCCTCTGTGGCCCGGCTGAAAAATACCCGAGTGACGGAAACGCAGTACGAGGCGATGCCCTTCTCCCGGCGCCTCCATCAAATATGGAGCTTCTACCTGGTGACCAAGCCGCAGCTCCTGCTGTTCATCGTCCTCCACAGTGCCACCACGCTGGCAATTTTTCTGCACTTCTTCGCAAAGAAGTGGGTCGCGCTGGACGCGTCCATTCCGGCCGCCGCGCCGCACTTCTGGCAGAAGCACATCGTCCCGCCCGTCGAGTTTGGAGCTATGCACACGATCCTATGGCAAATGGTTTTCCTCCCACTCAGCATGTGTCGCCACGGCATAACTTTTCTGCGTGGAACCCCCCTCAACCGCTACATGCCACTCGACCACCTGCAAACGATACACATCTTCCTCGGCTTGAGCATGTTCATCCAGCTCATCCTGGGTGGGTCCTCGCTTCATCAAAATATCAAATTATACATAAAGCGGAGATTGTCCGTTATTCCGCAACGGTTCATTGGCACATTTACGGGTTTTTTGGGTACATTTGCGATATTAGATGTTACTAATTTGCAATTACCTGTGCGTGTCGAGGGCAGCTTTCGCGCTTTTCTGCTTCCACTTCGGCTCGCTGTGCGCATGGCACAAGATGGGCGTCGAGCCCGTTGACGGCTGCGCTAAGTTCGGAATCGAGATCATGATCACGGGCTACGTTATCCTTGCCCTAGTGCTCATCATCGGCACCTCCTCTATGCTTCGCCGGCGGATCAAATTCGAGCTGTAAGAGCTGCAACTCTCTGCCCGTATGTAGTATCATCGCGTTTTGTTCATCTCCACTTGTGTAGCACTGCACACACCGCCGGACACTTTCATATTGGTAAACTGTGCTGACTTGTCGCATGCTCCCCCTTCCCTGCGACTACAGGTTCAAGTACACCCATTACCTTTTTATTCCGCTCTACTTCGTCACGATTCTACATACGCTTGACGCTGTTGGCCGAAAGAGTATGCACGCCCGCAGCCAGTCGTGGTTCTGGCTCGTCGTGCCATTGTTCCTCTACACCTGTGACTTTCTGTACGGCCTGTTCACCGTCCAGAAAACCGCCGTCTGCGGAGGAAAGCTCGTCGACGCGCCAAAGGGGCTGCTGCTTCGCATTTCGCGTCCGGCCACTTTTCAGTTTGAACCCGGCGCGTACGTGCGCATCAATGTCCCCGCGATAAGCCGTCACGAGTGGCACCCATACAGCATTGCGTCTGCGCCGCGAGACCGCCGCTGGATCGAGCTGTACGTGACCGCGATTCCAGGCGGCTGGACCGACCAGCTGTACGACCACTTGGCGGAGCACTATGCGGAGGAGGGGACTGGCCAAATTTGCGAGGGGCTGGAGGTGAAGTTGGACGGCCCCATGGGGAGCACCTTTCAGGACACCTCGCAGCAGAAAACCTTAGTGGCTGTGTCGTCTGGCAGCGGCGCCGCGCCTTTTCTCTGCCTCCTGCGCGCCCTCAACATGACCAGCAAGCTGGTTCAAAGTGACGAGAAGAACGGCAACGGATTTCGCGACGTCGGCGCCCTAGCGAGTGTGAAGGCCGCGGTCAGACAGCCGGTGCAGGAGCAGCCGCTGCTCCCGGTCCCCTCATCCACCATGTCTACGTTTCAGAGCGTGCTTGGCCCCGTGCGCAGCATGGTCACGGGACGTACTGAGACGGGCCGAATGGAGGGCCGACACGACAAGATTGCCGCGTTTTATGATACGTTGCGCCTCGACGCGATGTACGCCGCGGCGACTAAGTATTGCTTCACCTATGCCTTTTTCACCGCGGGCGCCTGCCTCGACCTCTTTCTCCTCGCCATCTCCTGGAGCCTGCACTCGAACCGCGAGACCGCAGACTGGCCATACATGACAGTGGGGGTGCTGACTGCGTGGCTGATACTATTGTTTGGCGTCAACGCTGTGTTTACACGCCTCCAGCGTATGCATACCAATCACAGCACGGTGAAGGTCCAGGACGGCACGCTCCTAAACAACCTGGTGCTCTGGGCCCTCATGGCTGCGGTGTGCTACTGTTCCTTTCGCGAGGAGTACAAGGTGTCGACGGGGCTCCTGGTCGCGAGTAGTCTCCTGCGCCTGTTTCGCCTCTTTTGGAACCTCGCCAACACGCCGCTCTTTCTGCAGAAGCGCAACAGCGAGACGCAGCCGGTGACGTTCCTGCAGCGCGTCAGCTTTCTATGGTGCACCTCTGTCGACATGTTTCGCTGGATCGGTCCGGACCTCATCGCGCTCGCGCAACAGCTGGACGATAGCTGCGGCACCGACTATTTTCACCCATACATTTTCATTCGGACGGCGAGCGCGGAGCAGCAGGCGGAGGTGGCCGCGATGGTTGCGGGGACGCCTCTGCAAGGCGCGGTGCAGTTTCAGATCAGCACGGGGCATATGATCGTCGAGGAAATATGCACCGAGGTGCTCGCCGGCAGCACGCTGGACGGCACGGTGGGCATATATTTCTGCGGGAACGGCAATCTGGCGCAGCAGCTCAAGAAGTCGGTCATCGTGGCGCGGCACAAGTACAACGTGAAGAACCGTCCGCTGGTTTACGGCGCGGAGAACATTTACTGATCGTCACTTCCCCATAAAGACCCTCTGCCTCCTCCCCCTTTCCCCCCCCTTGCTTGCCGATTCATCGAAATTATGTACATATGCATTGTCATTGCGTTTTTCTGGCTTTACTGTACCTGCAGGCTGTATAGCTGCGATAGCGATCGACTGAATTGAGTGTGCGTGAGCGGGTGTGAGACTGCTCGCAGCCTTTCGCATCAGCAGAACCGTTTAATCATTACAAAAATGTCAACGTTGAAAAAATATGACTTTGAGAGAGCTGGCCAGCAGGGGATAGGGGCGGGCATACCGACGTTGGCGCCGGTCACGACTAGGGGGCTGGACCCTTGAATCGTGTTATCTCAATACCTGCACAACGAAGAGCACACATATGGGATTAGGATGGGCTCAAGAGCAGCGATCGGGCGGTGAAAAGCGTCGGGGCGTGGTGGGACAACATCAAGCGTACCGAGTGAGCCGACAACTCCGGGGACGGCGACGTGGGGCTTTTGGATTTCCAGCGTAATACCCTCTACCCGCGGATGCGCCTGCATCACCTCCACCGTTATCTTATCTGCGATATGCTCGAGCAGCTGACTGGGGGGAGCTTCCATTATTTCTTTTATTTGCCTGCGCAGCGAGGAACGGTGTAGCAGTGAATATCAAGAAGCTCGACAACGCCAAACCATCGCCAGACAAGGCGAATTACAGAAACGCTACGCCGCAACAGACCAGGGCTCTCACGTGTACACCTCTGCGTAGTTCACCGTTGTGTAAAGCTTATCACTGCTCCCTGCCTCCCGGAGGTCGCAGTAAAGCGTCGCGTTAACAATGAATTTTTGGCCAAGAACATTCTCCTGTCACAGCGTCGGAACAACCGGACAGTGGAGACAGGTCAGCCGCAGATAAAAGCACTTCACGTATCTGACCAGTGTCACTCTCGTACCCACCACTACAGTTTCTCCTTTTCATACCACCGGTGTGCGCACCTCTGGGATTGCTCCATGGTACCCGTGAAACACAAGCCCCTTTAGATGCATCTTGTCCCAAACTCTTTGAATCCCTGTCGAAGTCGCGGCGTTGTCGTTGGACACCGACGCTGCGGCCCGATGAGTACCAGTGGCCGCCGCCAACCGACAGCCTGCGCCCACTGCCCAGCCCGGGCTCCAGCTCGCTAGCATCGGTGCGCCTAGCATCCGTAGTGCGTACCTAGCTACTGTCCGATTCATTGCGGTCTCCCGCGTACCGTCCGTGCCTCGCTCCTCCCTGGAAAATGGATGCGGCTTAGGGTTAAGAGGGTGCTCGCTTTTGAATGGACGCGGTGTCTGACGAAACGGAGACAGGCAGCAGGCTCCCTTCGTCGGGCGGATGATGCAGATCAAACACGAATAGCGAGTCATCGTCTTCGGAGAACTTTCGACCGCTTAAGGGTTTCCGCACCTTAGCACGGCCAAAACGCGGTCAATTTCTGGTCATATTGGTGATATAGAGGTCTGAATTACTGGGCCAGAATTACGCATTAGTAACAAGCGTTACCTCCGACGGTACAGCTCCCGTTACGGTTCATGCGCGCAGTCGCGCACACGCGCACGGAAAGTAAAATGTCCGCACACTATATGACGCATAAGCATCAATTCTGTGTCCGCGTTCTGCCTTTTGCGAGAGCTATCGCTCACACAAACCTCATCGTGGCTCTCGCTAGCCACGCAAGGTGTTGATAACTTGAGTATCGTGCACGAAGCAAGAAAACACACTCCATGATGAGATGGCATACCGCATGCCCCACGGCTCCTATCCCGTTGCGCATGGTGACGCGCCGGAGCAGCAGCCAAACAAGTTGCAAGTGCTAACAAATACTGTTCAACAGGTAGCCGCTCATGTTTGAACTCTCTACCTCGTTGCCGCGCCAACACAAACAAATAACTCATCCAACCCCGCAGTTGAATTCAGTGATGCGGGTGGACGATACCGGCACGATGCTCGACCAGGTTACGGTAACGACAACCCCCTATAGTATATCGATCCCAAAGAGTGGACACGAGTGGTGCATGCCCCCACCGGCAAAGCAACCCCGTGCATGTGGAACCCTCGACTCGACGAGGTTGATAGAATTTTCGCTGACACCGCTAGAATTTCCTCGCGTGACGAATATCGACACGTGCTCTACTATTGTGTTTCTGCGTCCGCCGCTAGCGCGGCACTCGAAACTGACGTGGAAACTATTCGCCCGGTCACATGTACCCATGACGAAAAGGATGACAAGGCCTACGCATATACAAGCCCTTATTGACGCCACGATTCAGACACATCAAGCATCAGTGGTCCCAGCGGGGAAAGCGCGAGTCACCTACATCATAAGCTTCAAGGCCAAGAAGATCCTCACGGGATATGAACGAGTCGCCGAACGACTCGTCTCGACAATGTGCTTCGACTCACCCTCATCTCAACGCGTAGGCAACGTCGTCGACGGACTTGCGTCATCAATGGAAGACAATATAAACGACTCGAAGTCAACATCACAACAGCCGCTAAAGTGCAAGCATCTCCCGAGTTCAAGGCGGACATACATAGACCGGACAAGCCGGACATACCCTACGAAGAGCATGACAAGCCGTACAAGAACACGACCAAGCTCAAAGAGCGCACGGGAGGCCGGCCCCTACCCCAAAGCGACAAGGCACATAAAAAGACCGATTGACAGAGGCCGACAAGGAGGAATAACGGGGTAGCCTGCCGCGCCAATTCATATACATCATACTCAAACTACATGGGTCATCGCGTTCGGCAAAACTGGCAAGCAAGGGAAAATATCAGTGCGGGCGGGCAAGTCTTGAAGTGGATCCGGGAGGGCGTAACCATTCCCTTCTGGACTACCGACCAAGTGACCAACACCCCCGTTCAACAGAGGCGTCTTCATGGTAGACGCTATTCCCGAGCAACTCACCTTCGCCCAAGCCGAGTACGGAGAGGCCGAGAACGCCTCATTTCACCGCTTCGTCGAGACATGTAGTGATGAATAGACGTACCAAGTCAAGCAAACGGCAAGAACATCTACCGACCGGTCGGGACGTCATACACTCATTGCGACAGTTCATGCTATGGTTGGGGTGCCGAACTCAGTGGCATACTCGGAGTACGCTGCGTATGGGGAATCAATACGAGACACAACACATCACCTAGAAGGATTTGAAGGCCGTCCGGCTGGCCGTCCTCAATTTCCTACTACACCTAGCCGGCCGTAGCATCCTCTTTGTTGTGGGACCACTCGCCCTCTGGGAGGACGAGCGGCATCGAGGGCCCATTCTCCTGAATCTCCTCCTAGTGGAAGGAATAATAGAGCGGATGATTGGAAAGGGTTTCTTCTTACAATTCTACCGATAAACGGTAACCCAAGTGACTCCCTGGCAAATGTCGTGCCGGTCGCTAAATTTATAGGCGTCCGGTCTAAGGTACCAGAAAGCCACAATTCCAATTTCGGGTGCTGTGCTGCTTCTAATCTAAACTACTAAGTATTACTGTAGACTATTATCTTTTCGCAGCACAGCGACACTGTAGTAGAAGTCTCTTGAGATTCACCTCTAGCTAATTCTAGAACCGGTGCGGGTATAATTATTCATCATCCTACGCTTCCGGTACTGGTACAACAAATTCTATACGTATAATAATTCAAATATGACGAGCTTTCTCCTTTCGTCGCTTAGGTGGTCATGTGACCGTATCGCTATATACAATTTGTTGTCATTATTCTAGTCCTGTATCTAAAGACACGTGGCTGCAATTTCGAGGAAATACCACTATTAGTGACAAGTATCAGCAGATATTACTCGCTTTAACTGTCGTAATCTTGTACGCGATGTCGTAATCTTCCGGAGTCATCGTCGTAGACTATGACACTCCTCCGCGATGACAACCATGTTGTTTGCTACGCCTTGGCCGGTCCCACATTGCGTTGCCGGGAAATGATGGAGGAGCTCCACCGACTGTGGTTCCTACTGAGCAACAACAACATCGGAACATCCAAATCAAGCCCCGGTACATAACATCCGCAGCGAACACGTGGACACAGAAGTGTGACGGTTTGCTTAGAAAACAAACCGCTTAACAATCAACTACGGCTGATATAGAAAGAACGTGCCATAGCGTAAATGCTTGCAATGTAGCTGAAAGTAATTAGAAAGAGAAAATGCAAAGCGACTTCTATCCTACCTCCACTACACTAGCGTAAATAGTCTTGCCCTGCTCGCCGTCTGTTGAGAAGCCACACCCCGTATGAGATGTTGCACAACATTCATTAGCAAGAAAAACATCAAAATGTCCAATGCGGTCGGTCTCAATGAAGGCGACGCTCCTATTGGCTAGAATTGTCTTCGTGTCGGGCATCCACAAAAGTAATGCCGGAGAGTCGGGGGAGTAGCCAACGAAAATGTCTTCATGTGCAAAGTGAGCAATTTTCAAGCGATTAACTCTCGGGACATGGACGAACGCGAGACAACCGAAGGTGCGGGAATAGGAGAGGATCCGGAGAAGTTATAGTGAGAAGCTTGGGTGGAAGGTCGTTGACTCCACTTCGAAAACTAAGATTGTGAATATGAACTGCCATTGCCATAGCAAATTCCCAAACAGTCCGACCCTCGACCAACATAGTCAGGTATGCATTGCACCTATGTAAACACCGTGTACCATGTTCGCTCAATTAAACAATTCTGAAACTGGTTGTAAAGGGCTCCATATTCGCGAGTTGTGAATGCATCGTCGCATGCCGCGATGAATTCTTGGCGGCGGAAGCCGGAATCATCATTCATGCGCATGGACTGGAGACGAAAGCTAGCATAGGTGGCCATGTTGCAGTAGGCACGGAGGCAAGCGGTAGAGGAGCTCCTAGAACGGCAAAAGTAGAGGGCAATACTGGATGTGGCGTTGGTAATGGCGCCGCAAAAGGAGATATTGTCGTGTAAGCAAGTCGTGTTGTTTTGCCAAAAGTCACATCAAGAAAGCTCAAAGGGCGCAATGGAGTTGAGGTGAAGGCCACGAGGTCTCGGGCCGACTATGATGTGGCGAATACTATCCTAATTTAGCACATATGACTGTAGGACTCATACGTATCGCTACTAGTTGCATTCCGCAAACTCCGAGGACGTATATAGCCGCAATTGTACAACCATTGTAATTAGCTCAAATACCAGTACAGCACTAGCGTGCTCATTGGTGAGATGAACTAAGCGACACGACGCGCATGATCACGTATGTCCGAGGCGACAGTCAAAACGTCACATGAAACGAGCTTCCTAGGGTCGTGAGAAGCTTCAAGACGGACGGTGAGCTTGGTTGGACTACTTAGCCCAGCGCATTGGAGGGGTGAGACAAGTCACATCTCATTTTTCAGTTTAATGACATTCACCTACATTGCAAAGTTACGCTCTCGCACGTTCTTTCTACATTAGCCATAATTAGTTATTACGCAGTTTGTCATATTAGCTAGCTGTCACACAGCGTTTTGATCTACACGATGACACTTGCGAGACTTTCTAAGACTTGCTCGACCTTAATATGACAATAACTTCTATGAGATGTGGGAAATAGGTGGTGATACAGGTTTCCATAAGAAGTATTTCGGCAGGCAACATCCAATTCGTTCTGCGACGTTAGGCTAAATCCGGTAAGGCGTGGTTTCCGGTTGGCGGAATTTTACCCAATGAAACATATAGAGCAATAACTGCGCGAGTGATGTTACGTGAGACAGGATTCCTATTCTCTAGCGGCGACTTTCAGTTGGTACGTGTTGAAGTAGTTTCAAATGAGAATGAAAATCACTTACCACAACCCTAGCATATCGGCAAATTAGACGAGGTGTTATCTAACGGGCATCAGTTGCTTAGCCATTTAGGACACTTCAGAGAAAATATTGGGCCGGGTACTCTTCGACTAGGTACACCTATCGACACACCTATCTGCAATGTGTGCCGATGTTGCTTGAAGGTTAAAAACTGTAAGCAAACGCAATAATTGCCACAGCCCCCCCCCCCCCCCCCCCCCGCCTAAGTTGTAACAATATAAATATTTTCTTATGAAGAAAAGCATATCTCCAAAAGGAATAGAGCCACTTGTCATGAAGAAATGCAAAATGAGGTGATGCTCGACCTTCACGATGCTCGGCCCGCTCCCACGGAACCGAGGTACCGACCGGCCTAGGCCAAGCGGCTTTCGAGAGGGGCGACGGGCTCTCACGCGACTTCGGTCGTGGCGGAGAAAGGAGAGGAAACGTTAGCGAAAGAAGCCTCCTCACGCAATCGCTCGTCGATCTTGCCGTCGCATCCCGTAAGCATCCGCCTTAAGGTCGTGCCCGCTCCTCCCGTCCCGACTTTCCTCCTAGTCGAAGGCCCCCGTCACCTCGAGGGCAAGTGGCGACCTCCACTATGGCGACTTGGTAGCTCACATGGCCGAATACCCACCGGTCTATGTCACGGCCTGCTGTAACCATGAACAAAGCAAGGCCAAAGAGGACATCTTCGAGCTCCCTTTCGTGCCCGATCTGGTTACTAACCCAAATCACATCCCGGCGGGAGCGTCGCCTGCCGCCGTCGCTCTCCTTTCCGCCCGCTACTATGTGGAACCGAAAACTACCGCGCCGCTCTCTCCAGCGCCCAAGCCCCATATTGGCAAGCCGCTATGCAGCAAGAGTACTCCTCTCTCATGGCCAACGGCACTTGGGAATAAGGCTAGGGATCGATGATATCATCCGGACTATATCGACATATTTCGTGGTGTTTTCGGAGACCCCGAATGCGAAATGTACCCGAAATCGTAGCGAAATGCACTTGTAAAATATCGACGATACCATCGATCCCTAGCCTTACTTGGGAACTCGTCGACGTTTCCCCTAAACGAGTGGTCGTCAACAACATGTGGAGGTACAAGGTCAAGTCTGACACCATGGGTGATGTCTCCCGCTTCAAAGCAAGGTTTGTCGCCAAAGGGTGCAACCAACGTGCTGGCCTCGACTATAGGGAAACGTTCTCCCCCGTCATCCGCATGGCCAGCCTTTGCCTCTTCCTCGCCATCGCGGCCGCATGCGACCTTGAAACGTGTCAATTCGACATCGACACTGCATTCCTCTACGCCCCCATCAAGGAGGACGTGTACATCCGCCAGCCCCTCGGCTTCGCTTATGGCACGTCCAAAGTGTGTCATCTCAAGCGTCGCCTCTGCGGACTGAAACAGTCTCCTCGCGAGTTCAATATTCTTCTTCGTGCATGGCTTGTCGACAACGGGTGGCTACAATGCGTCCTAGATCCCTGCATCTACATCTTCCGCGCCGGTCACGTCTTCGCCATGATCGCAGTTTACGTGGACGGCAATCCCGCAGCCTGCGATGATGCCTCATGGCTGACATCGATCAAGGCTAAACTTGGTGCACGGTTCAAACTCAAGGACATGGATGACCTCTCCCAACTACTTGGCATGCACATTACCCGCGACCGCTCGGCACGCACCATCTCGCTAGATTAGTCCAAATACCTGCGTGACATCCTTGCCAAGAACGGCATGACCAACTCTAAGCCATCGTCCCTCCCTATGGACCCCGGCTTCCTCACCGGCCTCGCGCACATGCCCCCCCCCCCCCCCTCTTTCCGGGGTGGCAAAGGACGTCTACCCCAGCCTCCTTGGCAGTCTCCACTACTCAGTCCTTTCGTTCGTCCCGCTACTGCGTGGACGAAAAGTACTCACGCACGAGGATAATCAAGCACTATAGGTTGTACCCAATCACCTTACGTCCGGTCGCGAGCCATGATGGACGTACTTCGGAAACTATGGGAACTCATCGACACCAACAACATCAATATTCGCGCGCGCAATATTCGATCCGCGGCCAACGCTTGGGCAAACATTGAAATTGAAATGAAATTGTGTACAACATGTACCGGGTGGAACCGGCTGCTGTCTCTAGACCCTCCCAACTATGCCATATTGGAAACTTACATCTCATTGCTAGACCGTGAACCGCTTAAATCCAGCCTCTCCAAAGAGTGTTGGGGGTTTGTACTCCCCCTCCCGGGTAGTGTGACGGGCGTGGGGGTGATAGCTGCCAGTCAAGTGCGAGTGTTGGTGCGGTGAGTGGAGGTGCGGCGTGTGGTCGTACGAGACTTGATGCGGTGTACGAGAAGGAGATAATGCATGCATTGGACAGTGTGCAAATGGGTGGGCCGACAGACTTAGCCGCGAAACAGACATGGACGACGGACATCTCAACCCACGCATTTTAACATACATGGACTCATTGTGGGGCCCTCACTCCATCGACAGATTTGCCACGCAAGGCAACACGCAACTACCTCTCTACAATGCCCGTTGGCGAGACCCAACCTCCGAAACCGTGGAATGCCTCCATCTCCCATTTAGACTTTGACCTCGGAGACCAATTGGCGCAACCCATCATGGACGCTCCTTCCCGACCTCGTCCGAACGTTACGCCAATCTGGCGCCGAAGCAACAATCATCGCGCCATACTCGCCCGCCAAACAGTGGTACCAACTACTAAGCGAACACTCCGACGAGCAAATACTGTACCCCGCCTCCGGAGATTTATTATTTTCGGGCAAGCGCGGAGCGTACGAGGGCATAGGACCGGCCGGCTGGAGCGTCACGGCCTTCCACGTACCACTCCGGCTTGGCTTTACCGATCACGTCAAATTCTCAACCAAGCCCCGACCGCCCGGACGTCCGCGCCTATATCCATACACGTCTGGACATCCGCGGACAACGACCACCCCGCGGCACTTGTGAGGTACCGACTCATCGAACCTTCGGCCCACGCACCTTGGCATGCCTCGATGTGCAACCACGTCGGCGCATTCGTCGGGACGGACGGCCTAGGCGACCTCGTGCTCGACCTCCTCACCTGATCCCTCCCCCCCCCCCCCCCCACCTACATCAACTACGGCACCGGAATGTGACGTTTCAGGTTTTTTTTTGCGACGAATAAGAGGGCATCACCCCGACACAAGCTACCGCGGCCGATATGCTTCGCTTTTCAACATGGCTCGCCCGACGTGGAACCGTCACGGCCAACGACCTCATCTCGGACCGTGACACGCCTACATACAATGATCGGACTCACCGGGTATCGGTCCCGCGACCTTCTACGTATTAGGCGTGCGCTTTACCGGCTCACCGAAAAAGCATAGTTGACATATGTGGCCACATACCACATATGTACCAATCTACGACAATAACCTATTTCCGACCCCGACATTCGCATCCCAATCCCAAGACCCATCGTACAACAAATGCTATAATTCGCCCACCGAGCGAACCAGGCAGCCGGACACCCTCGTACATAGGAACACCCTCCGCGCGATCTTGCACTATGCACTAACTACTGCTAGCAGTGAACCAAAGCGCGGAAACTGGAGTACGCAGCCGCATGGACGACATCGCAGTCGACAGGGCAGGCGGTAACATTCCGATATTCGTTCGAAATGCAAAGGGAGATCAACGTAAAACCGCGGCCGACAAACCACTACTACAACTCCCGATTGATGTAGTACCGCTACTAGCGGACCTCATGGAGGCGTTTACCGTTGGACGCACCAGTTAATGCAAACAACTCGACAATAGACCCGAGCCCGCGACCTTTTAGGCCGTCACACGCGGCGAGGCACCGCATGCGTGGACTTATTAAGGGACCATCACCGAGTGGATTCGAGAGGCGTGCAACGCCATCGGCGCGTCACCCCCCCCCCCCCCCCCCGGCCCATTTCAAATGGAAATCGCATAGCCTAAGGAAGGGCGCGGCGTCCGCCGCCGCATGCATCGGCACACCCCTCACCAAGATTTGCTACATGGGTGTTTGGTCGAAAACCATCGATGTCGGCACTGGCAAGTACATCGACCCTACCATGAGCGTTACACCGGTTGCCTTGATGTTCTTCGTCTAGCTAGTCCCCACATCCCCGGATCATTAGCCTACGCCGTTCTTGGGCCGGTATTAGATGACATAGTATAACTTAAAGTCACTAAATTCTTATAATGATAAGATATCATGGTTTAATGGTTAGCTAACGTACCATGTTGACTCCGCGGAAGGCAACGCGCGGAGACATAGCGTCACATGCGCATTATAAATTGTCCGCGGCGGACGCCCACCTGCTGGTAGCAGCCACCTTCCGCCTTTGCGCTCGCCTAATCGGCTCGCGCAACCCACCCAACCTTCCCAAATCAAGCGCTGACTAGAAATAACACCTTAGCATATGTGTTTTAGAGCATGCTTATCCAAAATGTATGAAAACTGTCATCTTTGGCGTAATCTCCCAGTCTCTAATAAACGCCTCAGCAATTCCGACTTGTATTTATCGATAATGCGCCTAAATACCTGATGTACTCAGAACACGGGGTTGAGCGGCGGTGCTTTTATACACTCCTCCACAAGAGTCCGGACATGCAGTATGATAAACATACGCTAGTCAAGAACACGCTCCCTTCTCACCACGTCAAGCACGACGATACCCGAGTACCACCCAATTGTAGGAGAACCGAGAAGCAAGCAATAAGCCGTCATCCGGGGTGGTTAAACCTCAGCTTAAAGCGGGTGTTGTCAGTGGAGTTTGTCGAATTAAGCCAATATATTCCCAGGAAAATGTCTGAACTACACACGTCGTTCTGAGCGCCACGCTTGGGCATTGCTCAAGCGCTCATACCAAGCTGCATACTTCTCTGTGTTCCAAATAGCCGTATTTTTGGGGGGTTTTGGAGGGGGTTTGGAGGCGTGGGTGCCGTGTTCAATGCGCGAGGTTTACTTTGCGGGTGTGTGAATATAGCACGGAAGTTCACGCCGCTAGCACGGGTGACTTTTTGGAACGGAAGCGAGCAAAAACGCACATGGCGCAGGTTTGGATAAACAATTTACGCTCTAAGCATGCGAGGGCGATTGGCTTAGGGGAGGGGCGAGGTCCAAAATGGCCGTTAGGGACGCATCACGTTGACGGTGGTGTTTGGAATGCTTGAGTATGTGCTTGTGCCAACCACAACCACCGCACGCGTGGCACGCGTCGGGAATTAGGCTCGGAAGTCAGTAGGAATGAAAAATTGGTAAACATATATCGACAAACCCCGCACAAATCGCCTCAGGAGGTGAGCCGAATTCGATGGGTGTTGCTTGGCACTGCGGCTCAGCTTTGCCGGAATAATTCGGTAATAAACATAATTCACAGAAATTACATTTATGAGTGTTTCAACTCCGGAGTAGGTGCGTTCGACGCGCATTGAAAAGACGCGTCCAACGGTGCGTGTTATTAAAAAGTTTCGACCAAATGTGAGATAGTTACGATCGCTTAAACATTGTGGCCGTAAGCGGCTTTCCCTTGGGTTGTACGCATATCGGTGGTAAGTCTACATACGCGATTTCGTGCGTTTCCCCACAGAGGCCTGCCCAACACCTCCTCCCTCCGTCGCCTATGCAATATATTTGCGCGACCGTCGCATCAACATTCAGATTGCGGCGTTGTGCGCCCGTTACTCTTTTCGTCCAACTAGCACGGCGACTATTTGAAACAGCGTACCGCACGGGTGCGGGCGCGATAACCCCAAGTACGCAAGCCTGGCATGGATCGAATTCGCCCCTCGTAGATGTCGGCGCATTCCATTTTGGGCGTTCTATTTTACACTATAGCACATAAGGGGTGAAATTTATACGGGTGGCAGGTTCCGGCCGCGTAGTACAATCATGACTCGACGGCGCCGAAAAGGTAGCCGTCGTACATGAAGCAAGGGCGGGAGGGCGGGAACAACGAAAATTGTGACTCCCTTGCGAGTCACCTACAAGGAGCTACCACTTAAAGCCCCATGTGGCGGTTAGCCTCTGAAAGCTAAACGCTAGCACAAATCTGTTCTAGTCTGTCTAGTTCTGTTGTTGAAAGATTGCAAAATGATGTTGTCGAGAGGCAATTGTTGAAAGATGTCTCACTGCTGTACTTAGACATTAGATGTTGTAAGTGAACAAAGGTGTTAAAAGGTTTTGTCACCTCCTTCTACTGCATTGGGCTTAAATAGGTTTCAGCCCAGACTAGTTACGCCTGCAAGCTTTGCTTACGTGTCAGGCGTTAGTGCTGCTCAACCGTCGCCATCTGTCCTCGAGACACGGCCTGGTTAGCATTGGGTTTCACGACGCGGCTCCTTCTGCATGGAAGAGCTCGTTCTGGCGCGTCATTTGGCTGGTTAGATTAATTATGCATATCTGTACGTACCGGGAGGTACTGGTCGTACTGTAGCATCAGCACCATTACAATATTGCAGTAGCGACGTACCCACGAGTATACGTCCGTCCTGTGGAAAAGCACGAATTGGTATCCGTAACGAGTACCTGTACAATGTCATGCAATGTACAGTTGCAGGACTGTACTCGTCACACTCGTACCCTCCCCCTCTTGACAGATCAATGAGGCCGCCGCGAGGCAGACCTCCGTGGTTCTTGGCTCCTTTACTGAAGCAGTTACTGGGACTCAGGAATGCGCGCTGGGTGAGCGTGCATGAAGTCAATGTACGCCTGAGTCTTGGCGAACTTGCGCCATTGGGGCGTCTCCAAAAATTCTTGTAGCGCAATTGTTCGATGCACCTCGTTCAAACGGTGCCAGACAGGTGGAATGTCGTCATCGCTGAAGTGTGTCATGAAGAGCAAATATTTGCCTCGTCGCCCAGGTAGCGACTTGATGCACACAGCAGAGATGTGTGAGACATCAAATTCCTCATCGTCTCCTTCCGGTACAGTTACTGGAACAGCTGGTCGTAGCGGAGCGGTAGAGCAGGGTCGTAAGTTGTTAACATGGAACACAGGATGTAAGCGTAGTGTCGCTGGTAGTTTCAATCTGTAACTGTGTTTTCCAATCTGCTACTCCACTGAAAAAGGGCCGAGCTGTCTGTCCCTGAGTTTCCTGTGCGGTTGTCCTCGCAGAAAAAGATTTGCTGTGACGACTGTCACCTTGTCTCCCTTAGCGAAGTGTGGCGCTGTAGAAGGTTCTGTGCGCGCCTGCATCTCGTCTTTGTGTAGCTGTAACACAGAGCGTACCAGGGTGTGTACTTCCTGTAACAATCTCAACCGTTATGTTGCGTCTTGCGAAATTGGAATCGATGGTCGCATGCTGAAGAGTAGGTCAGGAGGCTCCTCTGGAGAAAAGCCAAAGTTAGCCTCGAACGGTGTGTGCTCAATTCCGAGTGCACGCGAAGCGTTGTACGCAAACTCCACTTGCGGTAAAAGTGTCGTCCAATCAGAGCCATCATAGCAACAGAAGCAACGAAGAAGCTGCTGAAACGTGCTGTTCACGCGCTCTGTCAGTCCATCTGTTTCTGGGTGTCGGCTGGTAGACATGTTCAGTCGCGTTCCAAGGCGTCTCCATAGTGTCTGCCAGAAAGCGCTGACAAATTTTGGGTCACGGTCGCTGATCAGCGCACGGGGCAGTCCATGTAAACGGTAGACACCCTGTAAAAACAAAGTGGCAGTTTCTTCGGCAGTAATCGACTCTGTGCATGGCAGAAAATGGGCCATTCGAGTTAGATGGTCTTCTACAATCAGCACACTGTTAAAGCCGTTGCTCTCAGGCAAGTGTGTCAGGTAGTCAAGACCAACTGTGTGCCACGGTCTGGGTGGAACGGGCAATGGGTAAAGAGTCGCAGCCATTTGCGGTCGAATCTTCGCTCGTCGGCACACGACGCATCGTTCACAAAAATCTTTCACGTCTTGGCGGATTCGTTTCCACCAGAATCTGTCGAGTGCTTTAGCAAGAGTGCTAGCAACTCCTCTGTGACCAGCTGACGAACTTTCGTGCAGCTCTGTGATCAATCTCAGTCGGAGCTCAGAGTTCTGTGGAATACATAGGCGATTGAGACGCCAAAAGTACCCGTCTCTGGCTTCTATCCGGCTGTCTCTTGTCCACTCACCATCGTCCCCATAAAACGAATCTCGTGAGAACCCCTCGCGAATGAGATCAGCGAACTCAGGGCTCAGCTGCAACGCTTCAACAGTCAGTGAATTTAACTGTGCGTCTTCAAACAGCAGCTGGGACTTCCGTCGTAATTCTCGATCTGACGGAACCTCGCCATCCCAAAATAAGGGTACTGTGGCCTGAGGTACGAAGTCTGGACGCCGGCTTAACGGGTCGGCTTCGTTCAGAGCTCCCTTGCGATATGCAAGTGTCATCGAGCCCACAAACGGTTGCAAATCCCGCAGGTATCTTGCTTGCCGCTTGTTCAGCCTGTTGTTCGGTTGCCTGAGCAGATGTCGCAGTGTGTCGTGGTCTGTTACGACAAGGAACTTAGAACAGCCTTCAAGATAGCACCTCCAATGCTTGACAGCTTCGAATACGGCCAAAGCTTCTAAGTCGTACGCAGAGTAAGTGTTACCACGCTCAGCTGGATTCAGCTTACGCGCCCAGTAAGAGACTGGTTGAAGACCGCCTCCTTGGTCTTGCAACAGGACTGCTGCAATCCCCACTGTTGAAGCATCTGTAGCCACGGTGAACGTCGCGTCCGAACTGACCTCCGGAAGGATCAGGCATGGCGCGGAAATGAGCCGTAACTTGAGAGTCTCGAAGGCTTCCAAACAGGCAGGCGTCAGCGTAACCTTTTGTGGCTGGGACTTCCGCAGTAAGTCCGTCAATGGAGCCGTAAGGTCGCTAAAATGGTGTATAAATCTCGCATAGAAGTTGCAGAACTGTACGAAACTGCGAACCTCCTTCTGCGTCTTGGGCACTGGCCTGTCTGCAACGGCCTCGACTTTCTTTGTGGAAACCGAAATTTTACCGGCTGACACAGTGTAGCCCAAATACTCCATTTCTTGCAATCCGAAGAAGCATTTCTTAAGGCGTAATTTCAGCCCTTCCTCCTTGAATCGCTGTAGCACTAGACGTAGGTGTTCTAGGTGCTCTTCCAGAGTTCGACTGTAGATACAGACGTCGTCCATGTAGACCGTCACGAACTTATGTAAAAAGTCGCGAAGAATGTCGTTCATCATCCTCTGAAATGTAGCTGGTGCATTGCACAGCCCAAACGGCATGGCGACCCATTCCATTAAGCCATCAGGGGTCTGAAAAGCCGTCTTATGAACGTCTTGATCACGTACTCGAACTTGCCAGAATCCCGAAGCGAGGTCGAGGTGTGTGTAAAAATTCGCGTCCTTAAGTTCGTCCAGGGTGTCGTCCACACGCGGTAGCGGGTAAGCATCTTTACGCGTAACCTTGTTAAGACCGCGGTAGTCAATGCACAGACGTAGCGAGCCATCAACTTTCCGCACAAAAAGAATTGGCGAGCCGAACTCACTGTAGTTGGGGCGTATTAAACTAGCTTCCACTGCGTCTTTAAGCTGTCGATTAAGCTCAGCGCGCTCTGCGGGTGACAATATGTTCACCCGTTGACGTCGTTGACGTCGCATCGGGCCAGTTGTGTCAATGGGGTGATCCCACTGTCGGCTTACTGGCGGAGAGTTGACAGGTTGCAGTAACTCCGGGAAGTCTTCAAAAAGTAACGACCGGAAGTTGTCACGTTGTTCTGCTGTTAGTTCCTCTCCAGTGTGAAAGTCTGTTGATTGTTCGGCAGCTGACGTAAGTTCAATGACGTAAAAATCAGCATGACGTCCTCTGCTGCGGCGCGTCTTGCGCATAAGCATCTGAACTTTCGTAGACGACAGGAGTAGACACTCAGGGCGTCGTTCTTCAAGTGTAGTCTCCACAACTGTGCCGTCCATTAGTGTAAAAATTCTGGTTGTACCAAATTGTAAAGAGGCCTGTTCGTCATCAAGCCATGGTAAACCGAGAATCAAATCAACTGTGCGTAAATCACGTAAGACGTAGAAAGTCCGTTGAAACTCATGTCGAGCCAGCTCAAAAGTGACGTCGCAGATTGTCGTAGAAGTCACTCGTTGTCCATTAGCGAGTCGAACTGGAGTCTTACTTGCAGACTTCCGAGTCTGTAAAGCAAAGCGTCGTACAAAGTCCTCTGACACAAAATCAAGTGTCGCAGCACAGTCCACTAATCCAGAAATTTGGTGTCCGCCATCAGGAGTTTTCACAGTCAGCTCAGTTCGAATTAACGGGCGAGCTTCCGTGAGGTCAGTCAGTAGTGCTGTAGCTGGCGAAGAAAATTGCTGCAGCGTAGCGATGGACTGTTCCGAGTCGTTTGCTGGTACAGGTACCGAGTCGGGTTGATCAGGTGCTGTAGTTTCTGGTGAGTTGTTAAACGCACAATCTGCGTCGACTAACCACAGTTGTACATGCCAAGGGGCGGGAGCAACCACCTCCTGTTGAGCTGGGTTCTCCAGTGACTGGCGTGTAAAAAGCTGCGTCCTTGCTGGGAATTCTTGATAGAGTTTCCAGTGCTTAGTCACCTGAGTAAATTTCGCCCACTTTGGTAGTACAAACACAGCCATCGTAGATGTCGGAGATGTTCGACGACAACTCTCAAAATGCTGCGCAATCTGCTCAGCTAACTCCCAGGGTCAAGTCTCTGTCTAGAATCGAGTCACTCGGCGAACAGTGAGGTAAGTCACCGTGCGAGTTGAGACCTTCATCATCAGCACATCCCTCCAACGTGAAGTTGAATCGTGCATGCAGAGGGTCAAAGACTGAGTCAACCAGTTTCCAATCAACTGAACGTCTGGTTACAGGTTTACGACTCGGTCTCTGCTTAATCTGACGACGACGACCTGCTACTTGCGTTACAGGTGTCGCAACTGTAGTCGATGGAGATGTCGAAGGTGTGTCGACGACCTCTGTCGCTAACAGTGTCTCAGAATGAACAGTAGATGTAGCCGGCTGCTCCAGTTTATTTGTAGAACAGCCTTGCCACCATCATTGCTTCTTGGGTTGCATCGGTGCCTTGCCTTTGAACTCCGGGCATTGGAACAAACGGTGTCCTTTCTTGTGGCACTTGAAGCAGAGTCCTTCGTCCATGTGTCGTTTTCGCTCCTCAGCTGTCATTGCATTTGCGAGTGAATTAAAATCTTCGCGACCAGATGTCTGACCGCGTCCACCATTGTTACCACCACGACCACCATTGTTACCACCTCCACGTCCACGTCCACGTCCGCGGCCACGTCCACGGCCACCTTTGTTACGTTTCCAGATGTTAGAGGCTTCCTCAAGAGGGTCCTCAAAGTTGCGCTTACGTGTAGGCTGGGCAGATGGTCCAGCAGCAGACCTCGCATTGCCTAGTTCCGGCGAGTCTGTCACGATGTTATTTAAAAAGTTTTGCAGCTCCATTAGCGTAGTTTGGTAGCCTTGCTGAGCTCGGTGTGACTTAGCCAGTCTCTTGAGCGCATCATTCGCTAGGCCATCAATGAAGCGTACACACTGTAGTTCAGCTGTCAGGTCTTGACGAGATCGACGTAAATAGTCGTTGTACTGTTTAGTAAAAACCGCGTAACTCATCGTGTTGCTCTGCGTAAAGCTTAGCAAAGCGTTAATTGCGTCGTCCTGAATGTTCGGAAGAAACGTCGACTTGCGTAACTCCGTAACAAGCTCGTTGTACGTAGATGGAATTGGAGGCTGATTTTTCCGGTTCAACCACCACCCACCTAGGTGTCCAGAAAACTGTGAAGTAACCCAGAACACTGCGTCGTACGAGTCAGCCGCAATTCCAAGCATTATAAAACGCTGAGGCTGTGATTCGAGCCAATCCTCCAGTACTTGAGGCACTCGACCATCCTGGTACGGTGATGTAATAGCAGCCTTACGCTGAGTCTCCGTGAGGGTCACAGAAAGTCCAGCCAAGTTGTGGGTAGGCATCGGCACTCCCACTCGTAAATCCGTAGGTCCTTCACCAGTCAGTCGATTAATGTATCCACGAATCAGTAGCCATACAGAGCCAGAGTCGACCGTCGTAAACCGGGTGTGCATGTGAAACTGTCTCGGGATAGACGTGTCGTCCTGCATGACTGGAACATGTTGTGTGATTGCTCGATAAAAAGATTCCCACTGAGCCACGTAACCAAAGTGAAGTAATTCACTCTTGTGCTTCTTAGCACGAAGTAAGCCCTTCTGTGCGGGCGTAAGTGTCAGGCCGTCAATGTTGATGGTTTCCGGTACGACGTAAGTATCATCCGGATTAACTGTCGACTGTGCCAAAATAGCCTGCTCGACCTGAGCAGGTGTACGTAAGTTGTTCGTAGCAAACAGGACAGGAATAGAAGCCGAGTACACGTAGACAAGCTGTCGTCCTTGAGGTAGTGTGACGTTAACAGGTTCACCACTCAACAGCGTCAAATCATCCGGTGTCAAAACAAGACCGGTCTCCTCATGTAACTCGCGAATAGCAGCGTCGACAGGCTCTTCGTTAGGTAAGACAGAGCCAGCTAGGAACCAAGTTTTACCAGAACGAGGCTCACGCTGAAACACCAACTTCAAGTCCGACGATTTAGTTCCTCCAACGTGAATTACCAAAACCACGTAATGTCCGGGTCCTAGAGAAGCCATCTCAACTCAATCAAACAACGTCGAGCAAATCAACGAGCAACGAAAGCGTGCGTCGACCAAAGAGCTCCGAAACCAGTGTGGCGGTTAGCCTCTGAAAGCTAAACGCTAGCACAAATCTGTTCTAGTCTGTCTAGTTCTGTTGTTGAAAGATTGCAAAATGATGTTGTCGAGAGGCAATTGTTGAAAGATGTCTCACTGCTGTACTTAGACAGTAGATGTTGTAAGTGAACAAAGGAATTGTTAAAAGGTTCTGTCACCTCCCTCTACTGTGTGACGAGTACAGTCCTGCAACAGTACATTGCAGGACATTGTACAGGTACTCGTTACGGATATCAATTCGTGCTTTTCCACAGGATGGACGTATACTCGTGGGTACGTCGCTACTGCAATATTGTAATGGTGCTGATGCTACAGTACGACCAGTACCTCCCGGTACGTACAGATATGCATAATTAATCTAACCAGCCAGATGACGCGCCAGAACGAGCTCTCCAATGCAGAAGGAGCCGCGTCGTGAAACCCAATGCTAGGCAGGCCGCGTCTCGAGGCGGATGACGACGGTTGAGCAGCACTAACGCCTGACACGTAAGCGTAGCTTGCAGGCGTAACTAGTCTGGGCTGAAACCTATTTAAGCCCAGTGCAGTAGAGGGAGGTGACAGAACCTTTTAACAATTCCTTTGTTCATTTACAACATCTACTGCCCAAGTACAGCAGTGAAACATCTTTCATCAATTGCCTCTCGACAACATCAATTGCCATCTTGCAACAACAGAACTTGACAGACTAGAACAGATTTGTGCTAGCGTTTAGCTTTCAGAGGCTAACCGCCACACTGGTTTCGGAGCTCTTTGGTCGACGCACGCTTTCGTTGCTTGTTGATCTGCTCGAAGTTGTTTGCTTGAGTCGAGATGGCTTCTCTCGGAGCTGGACATTACGTGGTTTTGGTAATTCACGTCGGAGGAACTAAATCGTCGGATTTGAAGTTGGTGTTTCAGCGTGAGCCTCGTACTGGTAGAACTTGGTTCCCTGCTGGCTCTGTTTTACCTAACGAAGAGCCAGTCGACGCTGCTATTCGCGAGTTACACGAGGAGACCGGTCTTGTTTTGACACCGGATGATTTGACGCTGTTGAGTGGTGAACCTGTTAACGTTACGCTACCTCAAGGACGACAGCTTGTCTACGTGTACTCTGCGTCTATTCCTGTCCTGTTTGCTACGAACAACTTACGTACACCTGCTCAGGTCGAGCAGGTTGTTTTGGAACAGTCGACAGTTAATCCGGATGGCACTTACGTCGTCCCGGAAACCATCAACATAGACGGTCTGACACTTACGCCCTCACAGAAGGGGTTACTTCGTGCTGAGAAGCACAAGAGTGAGTTACTTCACTTTGGTTACGTGACTCAGTGGGAATCTTTCTATCGAGCAATGACACAACATGTTCCAGTCATGCATGAAGACACGTCTATCCCGAGACAACTCCACATGTACCCCCGGTTTACGACGGTCGACTCTGGTTCTGTCTGGCTGCTGATTGTTGGACACATCAACCGACTGACTGGAGTGGGACCTACAGATTTACGAATGGGAACGCCGATGCCTACCCAAAACTTTGCTGGACTATCTGTGACTCTTACGGAGACTCAGCGTAAGGCTGCAATTACTTCGCCGTACCAGAATGGTCAAGACCCACCTGTACTGGAGGATTGGCTCGAAGCTCAGCCTCAGCGTTTTGTAATGCTTGGGATTGCAGCTGACTCGTACGATGCAGTGTTCTGGGTTACTTCACAGTTTTCTGGACTCCTTGGTGGATGGTGGTTGAACCGGAAAAATCAGCCTCCAATTCCATCTACGTACAACGAGCTTGTTGCGGAGATACGCAAGTCTACGTTTCTTCCGAACATTCAGGACGACGCAATTACCGCTTTGCTAAGTTTTACGCAGAGCAACACGATGAGTTACGCGCTTTTTACTAAGAAGTACAACGACTACTTACGTCGTTCTCGTCAAGACCTGACAGCTGAGTTACAGTGTGTACGCTTCATTACTGGCCTTGCAAACGTGGACCTCCAGAGACTGGCTAGATCACACCGAGCTCAACTAGGTTACCGGATTACGCTCGTGGAGCTACAAAACTTTCTGAATGACGTCGTGACAGACTCGCCGGAACTAGGCAATGCAAGGTCTGCTGCTGGACCATCTACCCAGTCCTCTCGCAAGCGCAACCTTGAAGACCCTTTTGAGGAAGCCTCTAACGTCTGGAAACGTAACAAGGGTGGCCGTGGACGAGGCCGCGGACGTGGACGTGGAGGTGGTAACAATGGTGGTCGTGGTGGCAACAATGGTGGACGTGGTCAAACATCCGGCCGCGAAGATTTTAATTCAATCGCAAATGCAATGACAGCTGAGGAGCGTAAGCGACACATGGACGAAGGACTCTGCTTCAAGTGCCACAAGAAGGGACACCGTTTGTTCCAATGCCCGGAGTTCAAAGGCAAGGCACCAATGCAACCTAAGAAGCAATGATGGTGGCAAGGCTGTTCTACAAATGAACTGGAGCAGCCGGCTACATCTACTGTTCATTCTGAGACACTGCTAGCGACAGAGGTCGTCGATAAACCTTCGGCATCTCCATCGACTACAGTTGCGACACCTGTAACGCAAGTAGCAGGTCGTCGTCGTCAGACTAAGCAGAGACAGAGTCGTAAACCTGTAACCAGACGTTCAGTTGATTGGAAACTGGTTGACTCAGTCTTTGACCCTCTGCATGCACGATTCAACTTCACGTTGGAGGGATGTGCTGATGATGAAGGTCTTAACTCGCACGGTGACTTACCTCACTGTTCGCCGAGTGACTCGATTCTAGACAGAGACTTGACAGGAGAGAGGGTGTTCATCAACCCACCCTGGGAGTTAGCTGAGCAGATTGCGCAGCATTTTGAGGATTGTCGTCGAACATCTCCGACATCTACGATGGCTGTATTTGTACTACCGAAGTGGGCGAAATTTACTCAGGTGACTAAGCACTGGAAACTCTATCAAGAATTCCCAGCAAGGACACAGCTTTTTACACGTCAGTCACTGGAGAACCCAGCGCAACAGGAGGTGGTTGCTCCAGCCCCTTGGCCTGTACAGCTGTGGTTAGTCGACGCAGATTGTGCGTTTAACGACTTTTCAGAATCTACAGCACCTGATCAACCCGACTCGGTACCTGTACCAACAGACGACTCGGAACAGTCCATCGCTACGCTGCAACAATTTTCCTCGCCAGCTACAGCACTACTGACTGACCTCACGGAAGCTCGCCCGTTAATTCGAGCTGAGCTGACTGTGAAAACTCCTGATGGCGGACACCAAATTTCTGGATTAGTGGACTGCGCTGCGACACTTGATTTTGTGTCAGAGGACTTTGTACGACGCTTTGCTTTACAGACTCGGAAGTCTGCGAGTAAAACCCCAGTTCGACTCGCTAATGGACAACGAGTGACTTCTACGACAGTCTGCGACGTCACTTTTGAGCTGGCTCGACACGAGTTTCACCGGACTTTTTATGTCTTACGTGATTTACGTACAGCTGATTTAATCCTGGGTTTACCATGGCTTGATGACGAACAGGCCTCTTTACAATTTGGTACAACCAGAATTTTTACACTGATGGACGGTACAGCTGTGGAGACTACACTCGAGGAACGACGCCCTGAGTGTCTGCTACTGTCATCTACGAAAGTTCAAAAGCTCATGCGCAAGACGCGCCGCAGCAGAGGACGTCATGCTGATTTTTACGTCATTGAACTTACGTCAGTCGCTGAACAAACAACAGACTTTCACACTGGAGAGGAACTAACAGCAGAACAACGTGACAACTTCCGGTCGTTACTTTTTGAAGACTTCCCGGAGTTACTGCAACCTGTCGACTCTCCGCCAGTAAGCCGACAGTGGGATCACCCCATTGACACAACTGGCCCGATGCGACGTCAACGTCTGAACCGACTGTCACCGGCAGAGCGCGCTGAGCTTAATCGACAGCTTAAAGACGCAGTGGAAGCTGGTTTGATACGCCCCAGCTACAGTGAGTTCGGCTCGCCAATTCTTTTTGTGCGAAAGGCTGATGGCTCGCTACGACTGTGCATTGACTACCGTGGCCTTAACGAGGTTACGCGTAAGGACGCCTACCCACTTCCGAGAGTGGATGACACACTGGACGAACTTAAGGACGCGAATTTTTACACACACCTCGACCTCGCTTCTGGATTCTGGCAAGTTCGAGTGCGTGATCAGGACGTTCACAAGACGGCTTTTCAGACCCCTGATGGCTTAATGGAATGGGTCGCCATGCCGTTTGGGCTGTGCAATGCACCAGCCACTTTTCAGAGGATGATGAACGACATTCTTCGCGACTTTTTACATAAGTTCGTGACAGTCTACCTGGATGACGTCTGTATCTACAGTCGAACTCTGGAAGAGCACCTGGAGCACCTACGTCTAGTGCTACAGCGATTCAAGGAGGAAGGGCTGAAATTACGCCTTAAGAAATGCTTTTTCGGATTGCAAGAAATGGAGTATCTGGGCTACACTGTGTCAGCCGGGAAAATTTCGGTTTCCACAAAGAAAGTCGAGGCCGTTGCAGACTGGCCAGTGCCCAAGACGCAGAAGGAGGTTCGCAGTTTCGTACAGTTCTGCAACTTCTATGCGAGATTTATACACCATTTTAGCGACCTTACGGCTCCATTGACGGACTTACTGCGGAAGTCCCAGCCACAGAAGGTTACGCTGACGCCTGCCTGTTTGGAAGCCTTCGAGACTCTCAAGTTACGGCTCATTTCCGCGCCATGCCTGATCCTTCCGGAGGTCGGCTCGGACGCGACGTTCACCGTAGCTACAGATGCTTCAACAGTGGGGATTGCAGCAGTCCTGTTGCAAGACCAAGGAGGCGGTCTTCAACCAGTCTCTTACTGGGCGCGTAAGCTGAATCCAGCTGAGCGTGGTAACACTTACTCTGCGTACGACTTAGAAGCTTTGGCCGTATGCGAAGCTGTCAAGCATTGGAGGTGCTATCTTGAAGGCTGTTCTAAGTTCCTTGTCGTAACAGACCACGACACACTGCGACATCTGCTCAGGCAACCGAACAACAGGCTGAACAAGCGGCAAGCAAGATACCTGCGGGATTTGCAACCGTTTGTGGGCTCGATGACACTTGCATATCGCAAGGGAGCTCTGAACGAAGCTGACCCGTTAAGCCGGCGTCCAGACTTCGTACCTCAGGCCACAGTACCCTTATTTTGGGATGGCGAGGTTCCGTCAGATCGAGAATTACGACGGAAGTCCCAGCTGCTGTTTGAAGACGCACAGTTAAATTCACTGACTGTGACGCGTTGCAGCTGAGCCCTGAGTTCGCTGATCTCATTCGCGAGGGGTTCTCACGAGATTCGTTTTATGGGGACGATGGTGAGTGGACAAGAGACAGCCGGATAGAAGCCAGAGATGGGTACTTTTGGCGTCTCAATCGCCTCTGTATTCCACAGAACTCTGAGCTCCGACTGAGATTGATCACAGAGCTGCACGAAAGTTCGTCAGCTGGTCACAGAGGAGTTGCTAGCACTCTTGCTAAAGCACTCGACAGATTCTGGTGGAAACGAATCCGCCAAGATGTGAAAGATTTTTGTGAACGCTGCGTCGTGTGCCGACGAGCGAAGATTCGACCGCAGATGGCCGCGACTCTTTACCCATTGCCTGTTCCACCCAGACCGTGGCACACAGTTGGTCTTGACTACTTGACACACTTGCCTGAGAGCAACGGCTTTAACAGTGTGCTGATTGTAGTAGACCATCTAACTCGAATGGCCCATTTTCTGCCATGCACAGAGTCGATTACTGCCGAAGAAACTGCAACTTTGTTTTTACAGGGAGTCTACCGCTTACATGGACTGCCCCGTGTGCTGATCAGCGACCGCGACCCGAAATTTGTCAGCGCTTTCTGGCAGACACTTTGGAGACGCCTTGGAACGCGTCTGAACATGTCTACCAGCCGACACCCAGAAACAGACGGACTGACAGAGCGCGTGAACAGCACGTTTCAGCAGCTTCTTCGTTGCTTCTGTTGCTATGATGGCTCTGACTGGTCGACACTTTTACCGCAAGTGGAGTTTGCGTACAACGCTTCGCGTGCACTCGGAATTGAGCACACACCGTTCGAGGCTAACTTTGGTTTTTCTCCTGAGGAGCCTCCTGACCTGCTCTTCAGCATGCGACCATCAATTCCTTTTTCGCAAGACGCAACAGAACGGTTGAGATTGTTACAGGAAGTGCACACCCTGGTACGCTCAGTGTTACAGCTACACAAGGACGAAATGCAAGCGCGCACAGAACCGTCTACAGCGCCACACTTCGCTAAGGGAGACAAGGTGTCAGTCGTCACAGCAAATCTTTTTCTCAGAGGACAACCGAACAGGAAACTCAGAGACAGACAGCTTGGCCCTTTTTCAGTGGAGGAGCAGATTGGAAAACACAGTTACAGATTGAAACTACCAGCGACAGTACGCTTACATCCTGTGTTCCACGTTAATAACTTAAGACCCTGCTCTACCGCTCTGCTACGACCAGCTGTCCCAGTGACTGTCCCTGAAGGAGACGACGAGGAGTTCGACGTCTCTCACATCTCTGCTGTGTGCATCAAGTCGTTACCTGGACGACGAGGCAAATATTTGCTCTTCATGACGCACTTCAGTGATGACGACATTCCACCTGTCTGGCACCGTTTGAACGAGGTGCATCGAACAGTTGCGTTACAAGAATTCTTGGAGACGCCCCAATGGCGCAAGTTCGCCAAGACTCAGGCGTACATTGACTTCATGCACGCTCACCCAGCGCGCATTCCTGAGTCCCAGTAATTGCTTCAGTAAAGGAGCCAAGAACCACGGAGGTCTGCCTCGCGGCGGCCTCATTGATCTGTCAAGAGGGGGAGGGTACGAGTGTGACGAGTACAGTCCTGCAACAGTACATTGCAGGACATTGTACAGGTACTCGTTACGGATATCAATTCGTGCTTTTCCACAGGATGGACGTATACTCGTGGGTACGTCGCTACTGCAATATTGTAATGGTGCTGATGCTACAGTACGACCAGTACCTCCCGGTACGTACAGATATGCATAATTAATCTAACCAGCCAGATGACGCGCCAGAACGAGCTCTCCAATGCAGAAGGAGCCGCGTCGTGAAACCCAATGCTAGGCAGGCCGCGTCTCGAGGCGGATGACGACGGTTGAGCAGCACTAACGCCTGACACGTAAGCGTAGCTTGCAGGCGTAACTAGTCTGGGCTGAAACCTATTTAAGCCCAGTGCAGTAGAGGGAGGTGACAGAACCTTTTAACAATTCCTTTGTTCATTTACAACATCTACTGCCCAAGTACAGCAGTGAAACATCTTTCATCAATTGCCTCTCGACAACATCAATTGCCATCTTGCAACAACAGAACTTGACAGACTAGAACAGATTTGTGCTAGCGTTTAGCTTTCAGAGGCTAACTGCCACAACTGCATTGGGCTTAAATAGGTTTCAGCCCAGACTAGTTACGCCTGCAAGCTTTGCTTACGTGTCAGGCGTTAGTGCTGCTCAACCGTCGCCATCTGTCCTCGAGACACGGCCTGCTTAGCATTGGGTTTCACGACGCGGCTCCTTATGCATGGAAGAGCTCGTTCTGGCGCGTCATTTGGCTGGTTAGATTAATTATGCATATCTGTACGTACCGGGAGGTACTGGTCGTACTGTAGCATCAGCACCATTACAATATTGCAGTAGCGACGTACCCACGAGTATACGTCCGTCCTGTGGAAAAGCACGAATTGGTATCCGTAACGAGTACCTGTACAATGTCCTGCAATGTACTGTTGCAGGACTGTACTCGTCACACCCATCTAGCGCGAGTGATCCATATGCGCGCATCTTGCACGAAAGCTCACTACTCTACTAAATACTATTTACAATATTCTAATGCTCTGAAACTGTTATTCCCCTTACCTTACTTGATTATCGGCATCCTAAATACCGGTATTTTTGTGCCTGTAAGAGGAGTACTATGTGCCTTTGCGTGTCTTTGAAAACTAGGTTTGCTTTTAGCTACGCCATTCGCAAAACTAACATTTTATTTGACACTATTGCTCATAAGGGGTGATATTTAAACGGGTGGGAGGTTCCTGCCGCGTAGTACAATCATGACTCGACGGCGCCGAAAAGGTAGTCGTCGTGCATGAAGTCTCCCAAATGACTCCATTGTATAGGTTTTTGTAATTAGGTATAGTAGCATTTCTCCGTGTGTCGGCGGCGGAAGTGACGGGCGCGGGCCGTAACCGAGCATGTGGTGGTCCAAATGAAGCGTTTCATGGCACGTTGGACTCGTCGTGACGAGAGCTACATAACGGTGTGTCTCTCGTCTAAATCCGAGGTACTTTGGGGTACCGTGAAAACCACCAATCGGGAGCAATCGAGCAAACCGGACGTAGAAGGGGAGGTTTCGGGACCGGCGTGAGCGCTACCAACGGGTAGGTACTGAAAAAAAATCACGGTTACGCAACGATTTGAGGGAGCCGCAACAACGGATGAGTACCTTGTGGCTCGCTTCCAAGTATGAGGTGCTTCACGCTAGTCCAAAAGTAGCCAATCGGTAGCAATCGTGTGTAAACCGGAAATCACACGGGAGTTTTCGGCACGGGCGTGAGCTCTACCAACGGGTTGGCATGGGTTAAAACACGATAAAAGTACGTTCGGATGGTTGAGTGGCAATGCTTGAGTAGCTTGTGAGGCGTGAGTGGGGCAACGGACCTCGGGGAAGTAGCAGCAAATAAGTACGGGTACATGAAGCCAAAAAGAAGGCGACGGCGAGGGCCGTAACGTAGCCGGTGGTAGGCCAAATGACGCAAACAAAAGCTCTTGATACTCGTCTAGAAAAGCCGCATGACGGTATGACTTGCACGACGGTATGACTCGCTTCCGGATGTGAGGTGCTCCACGCTAGGCCAAAAGTGGGTAATTGGTAGCAATCTTGCAAAACTTCCGTTGTACGGGATAGGCCGAAGGGCTACCAACGGGTAGGCTCGGGCAAGCACAATGTAACGACACGTGTGAGGGGTGCTTCCACACGGTAGCAGACTTAAGGGATTGCGGAGCGACGGCTTCGGACCTTGGGGCTTTAGCGTAAGGGTCCGAATCAGAGATCGATTAATGATAAGTAATCGATGCATCGGCGTTTTTTGCAATTAATCAATTATCGATATTTAGGGACTACATTTATCGGATGCATCGATATTTAAGGCTTGACTTATCAAATGCATCAATATTTAAAGGCCTGACTTATCAGGTGCGTCGATATTTATAGGCATGACTTATCATATGCGTCGATATTTATATGCTTGACTTATGAGATGCGTCGATATTTATAGGCTTGACTTATCAGATGCTTTGATATTTATAGGCTTGACTTATCAGATGCACCAATCTTTATAGCAGCAATTTATCAGATGCACCGATCTTTAGTCCGCGACTTATCAGATGCACCGATATTTATCCCGGGATTTATCAGATGTATTAATATTTATTTATCGTTTCTACCTTGTTTCATTCTTCTATCCCGCGTGAGCTTAAATCAAATGGTAATTCGCTTTATATCTACACTGACCATATAAAAATCTAGTAGATGAATGAAAAATTGCAATTCACACACACGTCGAATGTTTTTAAGTCTTCGACAATGACGAAAATAAGGAGAAGGTGTTCAAACATAATTGCATTATCAGCACTATACTCAGAATAAAATGCATCTATGGCCACCGTTGGTTCCGTGATATATCAACGGCCAACACGAGCCGAGAAAGGGTTCATGGATTGACCAATCAGCAACTCGTATGCGTCATAAATGGGATCATGGTCTCGTTGCCATGCTTGGATAAAACGTGGTGACGAGGTGGATCGGCGCCGATGACGGTCCAAAAAGGGATCATTGCTTACGAAGATTTTGATCGACGGATGCGATGTCTCGCTCTTGGAAAGACCCGGGAAGCGTTTTGTCTTTCAAGTATATTCATAGGTATGTTTTTGAATGTATGAACCGGCGGCAGCTGAAACTCGATGATGTCATCCGCGTGCTTTTCAAGAATGTTGAATGTATAAAATGGATGGTGCTCATGCACTGACGTAAATATGTGTTATATAAACTATAAACCGTCTGCCAAGAATAAACACGGAGTAGCCGAGAATATATGAAGATTCGCGTAAGTGGAAAATAATTTTCCGTATAATTATCGGAAAACGCAGATCTCAATATGTCTATTAGTTTCCGTAGACAGCGCGGCAGACCCATCAAGCAACTTCCAGGTTTCACACCAACGCTCAAAGCCCAAGGATCCGCTGACGGTCCATTACGCACCCCGCGCAACTTCGCAGATCATGACGCGGGTAAGCCCGAGTATGCCGTCCATGAGATCGTCGCCCATATTCTCAAGAAGGGCGCCGACTTCTACAAGGTGCGGTGGGCTGGGCTTGACGAGCGAAGTGACACCACCGAGCCGGTCGCGCATCTATCCGACGATGCGTCAAAGGCGAAGATACAAGTCTACTTGGACGGTCGCGCTGCTTTGGAGCCACCGCCAAAAGCTGTGCGACTCGCCGAGGTGCGCAGTGGGGAGTCCGTTGTCGACGAGGGGGCGTCAACAGATGAGACCATTTGTCTAGACGGCGACTCGCCTGCGCCAAGACATGCCATAAAGCACTCGAAGATATCTCCAGTGTGGAAGTTTTGCTCTCCGAAGTTTCACGACAGGCACGGCAAGGCAACGACTATTTGTAATTTCTGCCATGAACAACTATCAGCACCCAACACCACCAATATCTGGAACCACCTTGTTAGACATCATTCGAGTACATTAGTGAACGCTTCCGTGGACGGTCATAAGGTATTTCGGTCGCGCTCAACTGCGTTTTGTCACCAACCCGCAAGCTTACCGAGCCCTCCCGACGTTGTTTATGTCGAACTTGCTTGTGATGATAATACCCTCAACTGCGACGTTCCCGACATATGCTTGACATAAATGATAAGATTACGATCGCTTTTGTCAAGATTGTTTGCAGCACTTAGGTTCTACTGTATGTGCTGCTGAAATTTGAAATTGTTTACAACATTACTAGTAAGAACCGGCTGTCGTCTCTGGGCCCCCCCTTTTGCTATGCCATACAAGACTTAGAAGCGTGAGGTAGACTGTGAACCACTAATCCCAACCTCTCCAATGGCAGTAACGATATCGTCTAAAACATACCCGTACCAGTATCCAGGTATTTACTATTTTCTGACCTATACTAATTTTTTCCCTGGATACAGTATGAAATAAAAAATGTCGCTATTCTCCACGATACGCGGCCTGCTCCAGCCGCGGCGGGGTTGCCGATCAGCAAGGCTGGTCAACATGAGCTGGTCGAGTCGAACTTTCCCCCTACCTCGGCTCCTGTGCGACTCCGGTCGTGCCGGAGGTAGGGGGAAAGGCAGGTGGAAAACCCCCCTCGCGCAGGTCGTCGTTGGACTCGTCTCGATCCTTGCTCGACCCCGTCCGAGATATCGGAGATAGTGGTCGCTCTTCTCGGCGCGACCCTCCACCTAGTCTAGCCTTCTCCCCCCCCGCGGGGGCTGGAAGGAGAAAAAGCGAGGCTGCGGACGGTGTTCGGCTGGCTCTCCTGCCTTCGAGCCATATGTCTCCTGTCCCCTGTCCGTTTGCCGTATGTTTCCACCACCCATCTTATCGCGCTGTGCTGGCCGCACTTGTCTCCCCCGGTGATTTACGTTGTTAAGGGGCCGCCTATACGAGCAGTGTGCTGTTGCGATAGCCCGGGGCACACTGCCTGAGACAGCCTGTCGATAACCGGGTACCGACTAGGGGAGGGGGAACGGATAATGCCCAGGGATCGGCTATCCTCAAAAGATGGTGGGTACGGGAAGATTTAACCAAAAACCCCCCGTACCGGGGTTTTCCGGCGGCGGATGATCCTCCCGACCTCCGCCGCTAGACCGTGTCGCTCCTCCGGCTGCGACTCGCCTCCGTCCTGCGTATCTTCGGGCCTCTCCCACAAGGGAGACCATAAGGTTTCGCAGGGCTGGCGGCTGCTAGCGAGCGCCGTGCCCTAGCGCTGCTTCCCAGCTGTCCGCCGACAGCTCCAACACCCTCGTCCCACCGCTGATCCGTCCGTACCCCTCTTCGCCAAAAAACATTTCGCAAACGCCGCCCCCGCCCCATCGTCGGGAGAGTATCTGCGAGTATTTAGTCGCGGAAAAAACATATCGGACTGGCCGAGCGGGAGATCCATGTGCCGGTGGACGGATATTATGTTTTCCAAAACCCTCCGTACATGGCTTCCCGACAGCTGCTGATCCCGCGGATCGCAGCTGTCGGTACCTCGTTCAGCCCCCTACCGTGCCAGGCCTGGCACGGCCATGGGGTTACCAGCGCCCACCGCGTGGAGGTAGAGGTAGGTGCCGACGGGTCTGCGAGCGCACCCCCCTCCGGGGCCGCCGCGGCTGCGCCGCCGGCGGGCGCCGTGTTGCTGACTTGATGTGCATGTGTCGGTCGGGAAGATCCTCGGGCAACAACCCCAACCCACCAATGGTGCCAAACCTGCCGCCCCTACTAACGTCGTCACCAAGCTCCACCCTGCTTCGAAGAAAGAGTTCGACAGAGCATGTGCCAAGTGGATTGTGAAAAGCTGCCGTCCACATTCAATGCAGGAGGACGACAAGGCTTTTCGTGACTTCATTCGAACCATAACACACGGCCGATACTCCCCCCCGGCTGCTTCCACCGTCGATAAGATCGTCATGGACATGTCTATTGAGTGTCAAAAACAACTGAAGGTACGAACTGGCCTAGTGTTGTATAAAAAATTCAAACCGTTATGCCGTTCAGTTTTTCAAACCCTAAAACCCAGTGATATAGAGTGCTTGATTATTTGGTCCTCAGGAGGATATTACATGTTTACGTGCGGAGGGCATGTCCGTCGCTCTGGCAGCTGACATCTTGGGCGAGAACGGAATCACCCTCTTCGCCGTGCTCGCGTATTGGATCGACAATGATTGGGCTTTGCAAGAAAAGCTCATCCTGTGCAGACCATTCAGTGACGTGAGTTACCATGCACTTATTGTGAAGGCTGAGAGCTGTGGGTTTATTTAAACTCTTTTTTAACATTCAATTGTCGATGCCTATTGTCGGCAGGTTGATCACACTGCTGAGGCAATTAGTTCAGCTTGCAAGGAAACGTTGGCCCGCTTTGGTGTGGGTGAGTACGACTCTGATCAAGGAGTGGATACAGTTGGCTAAGAAGCATTCGGCGTAGTCATCGACGAAGGAAGCAACATGGTGAAGGCATTTCAAGACTTCGAGGGTGGCCCGTGTGTGGATCATCGTCTCTCGAATGCTCTTAAGAATGCTCTAGAGAAGTCAAATGTCTGCGAGATTGTCAAAAAGGTATGCGCACCCACTCTCGTATTGCTTATGTGCTGAATATTTTGTTTTCTTTAATTGACTTCCTTGCTTGTGACAGGTGAAAGGCATGTCGGCACACCTGCACCGTTCAACCATAGGATGGAATAAGCTCAAGGACATCATGGTCAGCATGAAGATGAAGGTCAGCAAGCCACCCCGGGCAGTGAAAACTCGCTGGGGCTACATCATTTCCATACTGCAATGGGTGGGTGTCAACAAGGCAGCTCTTCGAAAGTACAACTCATTGGTACCCAGGGACTGTGCCAGCAACGACGATGGAACAACTTTTAAAGACCACCAGATGAGCGACGATGAGATGGCAATCGCATACCAGCTGGTAGCGACCCTCTTGCCCTGAACACATGCGTTGTTTTAGCTTCTACTATGATATATTCTATGTCATTCAGTGCGATCCTACAATGCATACATTCTCCTCTCTGCTGTTACGTGAACTGTTTGCTTTCCACCCTTGTGTGTGTGTGTGTGTGTGTGTGTGTGTGTGTGTGTGTGTGTGTGTGTGTGTGTGTGTGTGTGTATGTGTGTGTGTGTGTGTTGTCTATAACTCTTTATCATACATGTTTGCCAATGTTTTGTGCGGCTTTGTTGGTGTTATGTAATGATGTATGCCACTGTTTACAATCATTTTATTCCTGAATCTTGGTTTCTTTTGTCGGCGCTCATAGGGAGTGTCCCTTGGGCCCGTGACACAGATGTTGAAAGTGATGGAATCCACCTCGGTGCCTACGCTTTCAAGTGTTTTGCCAATGTTCGGACTATTGGTAGCAGGATTAAGCGACAATGCGAATGCCGCCGCTGTGATCGACGACGAGGTGCACCGTGTGAAGGTAACATTAGCTCTATCCTCACAATCCCTAGTAAATTGAATTATTTATATTCATTTTATTTCCTATAACTATGTTCATGTTATAACAGTGGCTCGACTTGAATGAGGACGTAGTTATATGCCGGAAACTTCTGAGGGAAGCCGTGGATCGCCGACTGTTTAATATTCCCAGCCATTACGAAGAAGACATCCTGATTGCTTGCGCACTTGACCCAAGGTAAAATGTCCCCCATGCAGTGTATTAAATCGATGATTATATTTGAATTAATTCAGGCAATCAACCATAAGCTTCCTTATAATAACACGTGGTTTTTGTCACTTGCTGATAATATAATGATAACACTTCTTCTATTAATCACGAGTGCTATGGCTTGATGCATGTGGAAAAACTTTAATTTTTCTGGGGCAAATCGTCAAATGAAGGCGAAAGCATACAAGTTTCTTCGAGGAGCGTTCAAAGACAATTGGGCTCTTGATCCGGAAGTCCCAGACCATGCCATTTTAGCACGCCCTCGCCATGTTGGAGCTTTGAAGAAGGTGAAGCTATCTGGAGTTGCGGGTATGCTGCAATTGATGTCATCGGCCGAGGACGAGGACATGTCTGGTCCGGCGACCGTGGAGTCAACCGAGACAGATTCTCCAGCGGTGGTTGAGCGCAAGCAACTTTTGGAAGTGGAGGAGTATCTTCGGCTTCCACAAGTCCCATCTCATTGCGACGATGGGCGCGATTTTGACTTGTGTATGTGGTGGAAGTCCCACGCACAGATGTTCCCTCACCTACACAACATGGCACGGACTCATCATGCACTCCCTGCTTCATCCGCCGGCGTGGAGCGTCTGTTTTCCGCTGCAGGTAGGATGCATGATGACCTCAAGAAGAACACGTCTGAGTCAACTTTGGAGAGCTCTTTGATGGTCTTCAAGAACACTTGAGCCAGATTTAGTAACCCCGCCCCTCTCATGTGGCTTGACTTCATTCTCATCGCGAACTTCTAAATATTAGGTTGGTCCCACGTCATTGATCATCCAACCTCCTTGAACCCCGGTATGTAACTTTATTTTTTCATATCTTTTGTTTCGTTCCGTAACAAGCACTTACAATCTCTCCACTACTCTCATTGCATTGTATTTGCATCGTGTGTGTGTGTGTGTGTGTGTGTGTGTGTGTGTGTGTGTGTGTGTGTGTGTGTGTGTGTGTGTGTGTGTGTGTGTGTGTGTGTGTGTGTGCGTGTGTGTTGCTTGTCTGCGTGAATTGTTCCTCGAGAGGAGACAACGTGAAATAAGTTCCTAGATCTTTTGGGATACTTGTCTGGCAACGAACGATTTTGGGATACCTATGTGGCAGCGCATCATTTTGGGACACTTCCTTGGCACCACATGGTCCAGCTATTCGTAACCATGGTCTGGACTATCAGCAACATGGCAATGCATCGTTTTGGCACCACAACGAGAGATGGCAATGGAAGCTATCTCGCCCGTCAATCTACTTTTATTGTTAAACCTTCTCTCTACTAAGTTTGAGCGATTATGTCTTATTCCTATAACCCCAATGATCCCATACACGACAACCTGTAGTGGGCAGGGTAAAACCCACGTTGAATGTGTTGCGCTGGGTGAGGGGTTTGTAGCACATTTTTTTGCTGGGTTGTATGGGGATAGAATGTAATTTACGTATTCTTGAACAATTCATGTCTCTCAACGTGCACAAGGGTCTCGGCCTTGAAGAGCAATTGCATTGTGCCCTCGTCTCCATTCACGACAGCATGATCTTTGTTGTGAGTTGGACAGTACTGCAATGAAATAGTGGTTGACTTATCAGATGCACATAACTTTTGTATGAGTTTTTTCAATCAACTTTAGTACGAATTTTTTCGATTTATAAGATAGCTCATCTAAGGGCCTGAATTATCATATGCATTGATCTTTAGCGTCCGAAATATCAGATGCATTGATCTTCTGTGCCGCGATTTATCAGATGCATTGATATTTTAGAGGTTAAATTATCATATGCATTGATAATTTAGAGGTTGAATTATCAGATGCATTGATAATTAGGGCATGACTTATCAGGTGCATCAATCTTTACGTGAATGAAAATCAGATCTAGTGATGCGATTTTTGATACAATATATCGATTCTCGATCTTTATTCACTGAATTGATCAAGATTCTCGATCTTTAAATTTGAATTAATCATGATTCTCGATCTTTATGCTCTCAATTTCGATTCGGACCCTTACTTTAGCGTAGACAAGTGCATAGGAGTGTGGGCCAACGGGCGCGCACTTGTGCTAACAGCGAAAATTGTTACCCCCTTGCGAGTCACCTACAAGGAGCTACTACTTATAGTCCCATGTAGCGCGAGTGATCCATATGCGCGCATCTGGCACGAAAGCTCACTACTCTACTAAATACTATTTCCAATACTCTAATCTACTAAAGCTGTTATTCCCCTTGACTATTGGCATCCTTATTTTTGTAGGAGTACTATGTGCCTTTGCGTGTCTTTGAAAAACTTAGGTTTGCTTCTAGCTACCCGCTAACATCTCTAATGTCAAGTAGGGACTAACGCTCGGTCACTCGAACATGCCTTTCGATGACCTATACATAGCAACACCACCACAAAGTAGTTAAACCTTCTCTATAGGTCTTAACAGACGTGGTCACTTGGTGAAATTTGTCCCATCCGTGTTTTTGATTACATGAGAAGGCCCCAAAGTAAGGTGGTAGGTCCAGCGTTAGTTGAAAACACTAATGTCAAGCAACCCCGCGTGAAAAAGTTGCCCGATCCCGCTACACAAGTATTAACCTGTGATCACCCCCGGCAACTAGAGGCCTTGTAATAGGGTCGTCATCAACACCTAACCCATGAATTGTTAAGGAATGTTGACTTAGATAAGTCTTCTCGCCTGTGGCAGGTGCGTGTGGAGGCATTAGCGGTGTGGCATTGCCCACGCTAAGATATCACGTCTAAAAACTGGCATTTTCCTCTTTCGCAGCTCTCGAATCACCGAAGCTGTGCGTTTTTCCAACTCGGAAGGCAAGAAGACGCCTCCAGGCTTCTCCGGCGGCTGAGACTCTCCGGTAAGATTGGCTTCTTGTAGCTTCCGAATGAGTTGGCGGTGACTTATCACAATACCATATTCGCTAGTTCCGCACCGGCACGTGTCGCTGCAGATGAGATACTGACGCCTTGGCTGTCCATCCTGTGTTGATGAGCCGCTTTAACTGCCTTATAGACTCGGTCGCGGTAATCTATTCACGTTGGCGCTCCCTTAAATCGGAGGTGAGACTCCTCCTCTGCACGCTTTGCTCCAAACGCTTTAGTCTTCAGACCAGTATTCCCCCTCCTGTGTGCACCCCTGTCCACACCAGTGATGTGTTGCCAGTCATTTTGTGCTGCTACTCCCTCCATATCATTGTCGTCTTGTGTAGCCGGTGGTGTGAGTTGTATGTTCTCCTCTTGGGAGGCGGCCGATGCCAAGTCGAGTAGGTCCTTAATTTTTTTCGTCCGCCTGTACACGCCCATCTCTAGCGCGCCGTAATAAGGCGATCCCACCGTTACTCTGAGCTCCTTGGCAACAGCCAAACCGGCTTCCAACATACCAACACCGTCCTCCCTCCCTTGAGCCCAACGACTGCACGCTAGCTGAAAAAGTTGTTCTTTTTGCTTTTTGTCGAGGTTGACGTAAGGGACCGACTGCCTCGTCGGTCGCTCGACTCCCACCAACACAGGCACATGCTTTGTTCCCGACAATGGTGAAGAGGAGCCCACGGACGAACGTGGCTTGGCAGCCACCCGTATTCTGTGCAAGTCATAGAATGATTGTATTTCAGGAAGCCGTCGTCGTGTGAAAATTTGGCACGCATAGGGGGGATATAGCACGTGCGCTTTGGTGGGTGCTTGCATGAGCTTTTCAAAAAACAGTACTGAATTCAAAATACTCGGCGCACATACCTGTCAGAGCGGCGTCGACTCGCATCGTGCAACGTCTCATTCATACTTGCCACAAACGCATGGACCCGGCAGTCCACTCAATTGATTGTCGATTGGTGTAAAAAGGGCAGCTTAAAGACCGAGTTTGAGGCCAGTGGGGGCTTGGTGGGACAGGTGGTGTTCGGTGCGTTAGTTGTAAGATCGAGCGATGCGGCACTGATCGCTCGACCCACACCAAGTTTTGTTGACCAAAAGGTTGCTGCCTAGCACCAATCTTACCCCATACTGTCCTAGAATGCCCTAAAGCCCTAATAGATTACCATGGATGCCCTAAGGGCGAAGTTGTGTGAGTAGTTGTGGTCTACCAATCACTTTTATGGGGCAGAGTTAGTCGGCCTTGACATTAGAGATACCATTGACAATAGAGATGTTAGCGGGTACGCCATTCGCAAAACTAACACAGAAGCACTGCCTAGGACTTCAGGAGATTTGTCAATAAGATTTACGCCTGATTACATTTTCTACTTGCTAGGGTGCGAAGTCTTGTCCGGACTTTTGTGGAGGAGTGTATATCCCAATTCTTGCACGTCGCTGTATTAATAGACACCCGACACGCGCAGACAGCTGCCGTCAAACTCGGGCTTTTCCCCAACCTAATATATGCGCCTAACGTGCACCCAACCTCTATCATTCGCTCAACCGGACTAGCACGCCGTAGAGGGTTACGTGCTTTGCTCCATTTCGAATCGCAGAAACTTGCGTAAGGACAGGGTGACCGTGGGGTGGGTGAGCTGCGAGGTGAGTTGTCGTGCGGTGGTCTAGAATTAACTCAACGCAGCACCAGGTGGACGAGCTGCACACCGCTGGTGTCATATTTGAGCGGTAGTTTCGGGGAAAATATAGAATTTGGAGAGAAAAACTCGCCGCTGCTGAGTGCTAGCCGGCCGCGACCGCGGGTATGGTGTGCGCGAAGTGTGAAAAGAAGCTGTCGAAGGTGGCGTGCCCCGACAAATGGAAAGAAGGCTCCACCAACACAATGGAGTCGGGCGGTCGTAAGGTACCGCCCCCCTTCCAACCCCTTGCCTCGAACGTCTCCTAAATTCTTTGCTCGTCGTGTTGTCTGATCCCATGTCTACTGATGCTGACGCGGTCGGGGGGTGTGCTGTGCCGTGCGACGCAGCTGAACGAGAATAAGCTGCTCAGCAAAAAGAAGCGATATTCGCCTTACGGCCCCGGTGGCGCGGTCAAGTGCAAGATCTGCAAGGCGGGGCTGCACCAGCAGGGCATGTACTGCCACGGCTGCGCGTATCAGAAGGGACTTTGCGCGATGTGTGGCAAGCAGGTCCTGGACACCACTAACTATAAACAGTCGGCCACGTAGGGCGCCGTCGTCGTGGACAGGTCTGCAGCACCGTCAACCAATAATATAAGTATTTGCTAATATTACAGCTATTGTAACGTGAAGTGTTGAGGAGACAGCTGTGCAAAGTATCCTCATCATGACCTCCAGAAATGCGGAGAGAGAGAGAGAGAGAGAGAGAGAGAGAGAGAGAGAGAGAGAGAGAGAGAGAGAGAGAGAGAGAGAGAGAGAGAGAGAGAGTTTGTGTGTGTGTTTTGTCTCTGCTGTCGATTCCTCGTGCATCATTGCGAAGTAGGCTGCACAGTGGGGAAATACAGCCATGAAAGCAGCGCATTGGCCGCAGAGCATCTCACTGCATGTTCTTCTCTCACGCAGAAAAATGTGACGAGCGTCTGTAATGGTTGGGCAAACCTCCCTCACTCTGACCGCACCATGTGCCGAGCAACGTGTGATGGACGGTTGCGTTCAATAAGGCATTTGGATGAATTGCTGCATTGCACAGATGTAGCTGTCTTTTGTTTCATACACAGGACACTTGATTGGTGAGACGGGTGTATAGCACGGAAGAGAAGCTGTGCAGGGCGGGACAGGTTATGGGTGCTATGGGAGAGCGCTTGATGCATCGTCACGAGCATGATGACCTTTCTCGTCACCCCCCTGCAGGGCCTCTCCCCTGATAGAAGCGCCCCTCCCCCTGCTGCTCCCAGTCCTCAGGCTGCGACCCGTACCACTCGGTGTGGCGCACCGTCTTTGGTGTGAACTCCTCCTTGTGCTCCGTGTTGTGCCGGAACGACTTGGGTCCGCAGGAGATCGGGCGCGTGCTCTTCAGAATGTCCTCCCGTGGCAGGCTGCACACCACAGTAGCATAGATTCATTCCAGAAGCGAACTGTGGGAATGGCTTTGCATGTTACTGTAGCCCGTCACTGCGCTTCGGCTTCAGCATTGAAAACAAGGTGACGAATGAACCGAAATCTGCAGCACCCCTTCTTCCCCTCATGTGTGTGTGTGATTGTGTCTTAATGATTGCGTTCCGTCAGCTGGGGGACTTAAGCGTTTATCTATTTACGTTATGAATGCAAAATAGCAAGTCTAAGGAGTGCATGGTGTTCTCATGGGGGGTGGGGGGTTCTTATGCAGCTGATTGCATTTCAATAAATTCATACGGGTGAATTAAAATACAGAATGACTGACTACGCACGTGTGATTATCTGTTGAAGGGGGTACCACGGTGCAAATATAGGTGGTCTTTATCGTACCTGTATATTAGAGTGTGTGCGTATCTATGTGTGTTTGTGTGTGCGTGTGCGTGTTTGTTTGAGGACAACATCTTGGTGAGATTTACGAAAAGAATTAAGTGAGTGCATTAGTGGTGAGTTAATCATTTATTTCTAAATTTGCTGTTTTTAGGGGGGGTTCTGTATATAGCTTCACATGTTGCAACATGGCGGTATTCAGATGCCTGACAGTATTCAGTGTATTGTAAACTATGCGGCGCCTTAACGTAAGTGGAGGTTACATTTTGCTATGATGTTAGTTTCAGATTGTAATTATGGCTGGAGATATATATGTTATTGCGTTTATTAATATCCATATCATTCTGCCACTGAGTATTGGTACGACCGTTTGCGCGAGTGCAAACGCCTACGTGTGCGTGTGTGTGTGTCTGTGTGTGTGTGTATGCTTCTTCATCTGAAGCTGTGTGGTTGTTTGTGTCCGAATTTGTAGGTTCCATAGAGAATATGATTCCTACTTGGCTGTAGCTATCTGGCTCTGAACGTATGTGTGCAAGTCAATGTACGAGTGTGGAAAAGAGAAAGTGTGTGTGGGTGGGTGCAGTTCAAGAAGATAGGGGTGAAGAGATCTTACCATTGCTGGATTTGTTTCTTCCCGCCAACTCGTCCGCCGTCGCGTCGCAAGTGCCCAGCCGGAACCAGCGGACGTGTTCCACCGTTAGCGGCTGTCCCATAGCTATCTTTAAAGGTGGTCTGGTCATGGAGCTTCCCGCTGGGGAGGGGCGGTCTGCCGCTGAGGACATGGTCGGCTCGTGGGTACTGCTTAGGACCGTAGAACTGGCAGACGAGAGAAAGGAGAAATAAATGTGTGAGCTGTTGTGCCCTTGTAAATTATGTTCCAACTCAAAAGGCGCAATTCGTTGGTCTAATATGCAGAGGGTGGTGGCCCGCTGACCATTGGGAAGGATTCTTGCAGCGGGGTGTGCGCGGATTGGGAGCTGGTCTGGAAGGCGGCACTCTTAAAGTGAGGCAGCTGCTTGGAGTCTTTTCCCAGCGTACCGTCTTCGCCCACATACTCGTCGTTGCGCTTCCAATAGTCGCGCATGCTGGGCGGGATGTCGGCCATGGTGCCTCTGAATTCTGCCCTGTGCGATCCAGAAAACGTTTCATGTCTCCAAATACAGTGGATAGCTTGCTATGCGGAGTATGCCATGGGTAGATTGAACACAATTGACATATTAATCGATTGTGGCCTTTACGAACTGATTGATTGACTTCCGGCTCGACTCATTCACTGGTTAGCTGTCTTGAGAGTGTAGTGATTGGTCGATGTCATAACCTAATGGTGTGCGTCATGGCATTACAAATTGGTGTGAAGGGCTCACCTGTTGGTGGTCGTGGCTGTCAGTGGCTTGGGGATCTCCAGCTGATTTGGCCTGAACCTCTGAGGCACCCCCATGAACATGTACCCATTCAGCCCTACCCCGTGCGTCACCTTGCTCGAACTGCTCCACGGCCCGAAGCGCTCCGCTTCCTTGAACTGGTTGCTGGGGTCCTTATTCTTGTAGGTGTGCCTCCCATTTATTATGGTGCCAGCGCTCTTAGGCGGGTAATCCCTGTGGGTCGTGGATGCCCAGTCGGAGGTTTTAGGTCGGCCGGCGGTGGACCACGTACTGGACCCCGTGTATGGGCTGATCGTGGTTTCGTAATCCGGAACCACCCAGTTCCTCCTCGTTTCACGAACGCCCACCATCGCAGCCCAGGGAAACCAGCTGGTGCGATGGAGACGACTGCAGGCGGTCGCGTCGTCGACAGCCTACGACGTGGGGTCCGCGGATAGCGACCCACCGCTAGTCGGCCAGTATATATCTGGTAGTGTATCGCCACGTCCCGAGAACTGCTGTCCAGCGCTCGGGAACCCAAAATCCGAAGTGCCTCTCACTACCACAAACCAGGTGAGGTGCGCCTCTCCTAGCACGGTCGAACCGGTCGACCCCCCAGCTGTTTGCCGTGTACTCGGGGTCTCGCAAACGCTGAAGCCGACATGCCATAAAAGTAGCGCATGGCGATCTGTGGCCTTCCCACAGCATGCACCATTATTGTGCGCAGGTATCGCTACCTGTACATCTAGTGTGCAGATTGTGGTAAAGCTCAAAAAAGAACCGGCATTAAGAATCTCGCTAAGGATTACACATTATTGTCGCTCATTTGATTTCGTGTATCGCTAATCCTAACATTTTAATATATATAGATACCAGTAGGAACGTCACCGGGAGGAAACAAATAGGCGTACATTACAAGTCCCTCATCTGTCGGGGGCGCAGAAGCATAAAAAAAAAAGGTACATGTTGTAAACAATTTCAATTTCAATTTCAATTTCAAAAAAAAAAAAAAGGCGTAAAGTACCTGTACCTGAAGTTGCCACATGATGTCGCTTACATCCGGGTTCAGGGTCGCCATGCTAGTGGATAATACTGATTCTCCGCCCGTCACCTTGCCCCCTTTCATGACATGATTGAACGTTTTTCCCGTCATTGCCATGCATGCGGCGGGGATGCGCCTCAATTTATATAGAACATAGCATGCCTAAAAGCCCACGTTGAAAGTGCCACCGTCGCAATTTTGGGACACTAGTCCCAAAATGTATGATTTTCGTACGAAAGAGTTCGCTAGTTCGTTCGCTACCTCCTTTGATGAACATATAACTACATTACTTTTGGCGCCCGCCGGCGGCGGCGCAGCGGCGGCGGCCCCGGAGGGGGGTGCGCTCGCAAGCCCGTTGGCACACACCTCCACTTCCTCGTGGTGGGCATCGGTAACCCGTAGCCGTGCAATGCTTGGTACGGTAGGGGCATGAGAGAAGCTCCGGCAATGCGATCCTCACGATCAACAATTGTCGAGTAGCCCCGGTACAGAGGGCATGAGTTTAAAAATGAGATTTTTTCACATGCGCCAAGATCTCCCGCTCGGTCCGTCCGATATTTCTTTTCTGGACCATATACGTATTTAGTACTCCCCCATACCCCTAGGCACATGTACCGATGCGAGCCACCAATAGGGGCGGGTGTCGGTATCTTGGAAGGCGTGTGGACGCAACTGGGGGTACGGGCGGATTAGCGGTGGGACGCGGGTGTTGGAGCTAGTTGCGGATAGTTGGGTACCAAGGAAGGGCGATCTGTGGAAGATTGGGGTTCATCTTGGGCCGTCACACGCCTACATACCGAGATCGGAATCACCCGCGACCTTATACGTATTGGGCGTACACCTTACCGACGCGTCGGAAAAGAATGGATGTCGCTTAGTGGCAATCTTTCATGTAAGCTCTTAATCACGACATAACCAAGCCCCCCCCCCCCCCCCCCCCCCCCCCGGACTCTCCCCGGGTCGCAGCCCGGCTCCAAAACCAATGTAGAACATTGGGGTTCATCTTCGGCCGTCACACGCTTTTATACCAAAATCGGACTCACGGGGTATCGAACCCGCGCCCGTTTGCGTATTAGGCGTGCGCTTTACCGACGCGTGGGAAAAGAATGAATGTCGCTAACTGGCAGTCTTGCAAGTAAGTTCTAAATCACGACATATCGCTCGACGTCGACCACCGCTCGAAAGGCCGAGCAACCCCATCCATGGGGGTGGAATTCGACACTAGCAGCGAGGAGGACTACCGCAACGAGAGGAGTGGCACGGTCTTGTGGCGCCGCGTTCTTGGATATCGGCCGCCGCCTCAAAAACTTCGTACGTAGGGTTTTGGTTAATACGTCCGTACCCGGCACCTTTAGGTCGGAGCCCCGATAGGAATTTCCCACCCTACCTCTTCTCTCCTCTCTCGTTTGTACCGACCATCGAGAGGAGAGCGTCATGCGGAGTGCTAGAGTTATCGCGAAAGCACATCGTCCGTGGAAGCGTAAACCACAAGGGGAGGCTACGGGCGGAATTGTACGGATTAGCCACTGCCGGAAGCAGCTAGCTACCGACCGGGACAAGCCAAACAAGGCAGGAGGAACGACATGCGGCAACCATTTGTGGCTATGGTCCCCACCCCCTCCCCTTGCCCCGAAGGGAGGGGGAAGCCTATGCCATGAGGCGAGTTGCGACGGGAGGAGCAATATTCTCTCGGACAAAGGTGTGAGTGGATCGAGTCGATGCCTTCGACGACCTGAGCGACGGGGGTTTTCGCATGCCTTTCCCCCCCTCTTTCCGGCACGACTAGAGTCACACATGAACAGAGGTCATGCATGCCCGACTTGACGAGCACAAACTCACCAGCTAGGATGATAAGCGCCGTCGAGTGGCGGGAGCGGGCCGCGCATCGTGGAGATAGCGACATGGTATTTTTAATATTATTACCGTAGCGGTTGACACCACTACCGCGAGAGTCCGAGCATTGACACCAGCCACACGCATCGCACCAACGCCACACGCACCACCGGCATGAGCATCAGCACCAACACTAGCATCACGCATACAATCAAAACTAACTCATGCCCCACCATCACTTGAACGCACCCCACAAGCACCACGCGCATCACAAGCACCATGCACTCCACCACTACCAATATGAGCAACTAGACCGCGACTATCCAAGTATGATTTATATTATGTCGTTACTACCGACGGCGAGGGATGGGCAAGGAGAATCCCCGGCGTAAAACCCTACTCACAAGGGTTGTTTCGCACGGAAATCTGGGGTACGGTAATACGATAGTACGCTAATATCAACGGCATGTATTAATAGTACTATCTCGCGATAAATCTCAAATCTATCGTTACATTCGACTTATTAGCGCACCAAATCGTCACGCGATTATGTTTTCGCACGGAAAGTATATTGATGAACTTTGCCACCATCCGCGAAAGATGAGACGGAAAGTATATTCATGTATAATATAATGTACAGTATATACATGCATGGGATGATGGGGATTTTGGCCGTCACACACCCCAAAGAGGGTTATGGGGTTTTTGGAAGGACGCGGGCCACGGCGAATGTCGCAGACCCGTACCCGTACATGTTGTTCAATCATATTAGAGGGTTAGCACACACTTTGGAACGATAATAATGTTACACCCGTACATGTAGAATACAGCCACCGGTTGTCGGCGTGCATGTGGTGCCACATCGCTCGTTTTCAAACGAGACATCGAGAAAGCGGTGGGAGCCCCGGGCACAAGTATGTAAATTTCATATGAGCCCCGGGTACCATTATATACCAACCGGTGGATCGGCACGCCATTATCTCACCACCGCCACCGTCGCCTTGGCGAATTTTTCGCATTCTACTAGGATATACGTGGCATTGGGGCAACGGAACTTCCTTTAGCTCGTCGGGCTATAACCATGCCGAGTCGTGTGGGTGCAACTATGGAAGTATCGGCTAGATGGGACGCGCTCCGGACGCTTATTATATCTTTGTGCTCATTTTTCGTGCTTTATACAGCCTTCTCACGCGATGATGACGTCTTCGCTTCTAATCAATCTAAGGCGGGAACATATTGACCTCCTCTCCCGCCCTCCGCCAAGCTGGCCAAAAGAAAGACAACGAAATCGTATAGGGTTCGAGACCGTTACCCTCCACGAGACTATCTTTCGGTCGGTGTACCGCTGCCGGCCGGACCATTTCTTGCGTATTACTAAGCGGGCGATGCGCGTTCCGAACATCATGATAAGCACCCACAGCCGAGCCAAAACTGCATACGGTGTATGGCCGGCGCTCTTGCTGCCGCGCAAATTTTTCTCATGTCCCCGGTCCGTCTCCGTGCGTGTTGATTCCAACACATGTTTGATCACGCGGAAGCCGCCAGTATCGTCCACCGGTGTTTTACGTTGTCGGGGAGCCCCTTTGTGAATTCCGACGGGCCCGCTAGCGGACCCCCCTCCGGGGCCGCCGCCGCTTTGTCGCCGGAGGGCGCCCATTCAATGTACATGGAAATGGGAAGTTTTATGAGTTATGGCTTCCCTCGAATTCAAAATTAGATAGAAATTGAATTGCAATATGTCATGTATCATACACTGGATGTTGTTTCATGCCCCCTTCGACTAGGTGCATAGTAGTTGTTAGTCTTGCGTCGAGCTAGTCTCCCAAATCCGGTTGCTCCATGTATGTTGGTATTTGCCTTTCCCTCCGCCCCCCCCCCCCCCCCCCCCCCCAAGGAGTGACCATATTAGTGAGTGTCTTTGGGTAAAGGGCGCATTTTACTGAGGACCATGTTACTGCGCGGTAAACTTTAAGGAGGAAGATAGTGTAACCATTGGACTGAGTTGGTGCGAAGGTTGTGAACGATAGATACCTTTGCATGTGTGAGTACGGATTTTGTTTGAGGAGTGGGTCATTGAGGAGTGTAAGAAGGGTGGTTATGTTTCCAATAACTGTAATGTGTGGGGATGCGTATGTGCGGCTCGTGACGATTCGGAGAATATGAGGTCCGAGGTCATTGGAGCTTGAGTGTCCTTCACGTGGGGGGGGGGGGGGTTTATTCATGCTCCTATCGACTTGGAAACAATTGGAGTCAATGCAATATTTTCACTCGCTGCATATGTGGATTGATGAGAAAGAGGTCAACTTGCGTCTTCTGTATATATGAGATTGGGGTAAATGTGGGCTCTGTGAGTTGAATGAATCGGAGTTTGTGCGCTCGAGGGAAGAGAGCCGGAGGGAGTATATGAGGTAATAGGATGGCAGGGGTATTGTGGACGTGGTCGACATTCTCCCTCACATCCACTCAATTCACACACAAAATGGAATTTATGTGGAGCGTTCACAACACCCGCCTCCTTCCCTTGAACAAGAATCTCAAATGCCCAATGTGTGGAAAGTTCATTTCCAACGGCCACATGGCGGGTAACTGCCCCTCAGTGGCAGGCCCCCGGTAGGACCACCACCATAGTGCATTCCAAGTCCTACTCACACAACTAGAACTATCAAACGGGCGACGTTGGGAGACCATCACCGCCAACTTCGGTAATAAGCTTATTAAAACATCCACAACCGACACATTCAGATAACCACCCCCTCCTCAACTCGACGCACACACACACACACACACACACACACACACACACACACACACACACATACACACACACACACACACACACACACACACACACACGCACACACGCACACACAAACACACACACACACACACACACACACACACACACACACACACACACACACACACACACACACACACACGCACACACCGTCAAATGGCCACTCGCAAACTGGATATAGACGAAGGCCCCGAATACTCCTCCTATGACCCGTTGCTCCGCATTCCTGCCATAGGATTTTTTCCCCACTCAACTTAGACCTCAGCACACGGACTTGACTGTACTTGACTTCTTGAACACCGCCTTGTAGGCCATACCTCCTCCCAACGCCAATATTACTATATTCGTAAGATTCAGGTAGAAGAATGGAAGTACTGCACATCCAATAACACTCAGGACACCCACGACCTCATAGAAAAACAAACACCCTTGCAAACGCACTCTGCTCACACTGACCTAGGCCACATGTGGACATCGTACCCATAGTCATGAGCCGCTCAAGCACTCCCCACACCCTCTCACACACACACACACCATCATCACTACCCTAATCACATTTTAGTAGTGACTCACCCCACAAACCCTCCCACACCCCAGCCCGCGAAACTATCTTCGTCACCTCCGCCTACATATACACCCTGTCCAATGACTACACCACCCGCTCCACATCTACCGTATCAAATCCTTCACCACTTGCAAACAACCTCTTCACAAACATTTCGAACCCTACCCACCCACTCAATCTCACACAAAAACCATACTTTACCCAAATCATCCTAGGGAAGGAAGTGAAGCCCCACCACACCTTCGGAGAGAATGGACAAAGAGACCCCCCTGGCCTTAATTCTGCATACTATGTCTTAGATGGCATATGCAAGAAGGCCCTTAGATCGCAACAATAATATGCATAGCAATAGTAAAAAAATATTTTCATTTTCATTGTTGGGGACGGGGGAGTAGAGGCCTTCGTTCGTGTCCGCCATCCGCGATACATTGGGATGAGCATGGTAGGTGACCTTAATGTCGGGGAGTTGATCAATTCATGAAGGAGGGGGTAACTGCTTGATTGGTTTTGTGTCCAAAGTCTAACCATATCATGTCCTATCTACCTCCATTGGATGTCTATATAATGTTAATATATTAGTAATTGCAACGCGCTATTGTGACGGTCTTGGCTGAGGCTTGACATGGTTGGGTAGTTTCCGGCCATGTGACTATTGTTAATAAATGATTAGCCCCAGAGAGGGCAATGCTGTGGGGCACCATAAGGAGTCGGGCGTTGTGCCGTTGTGGACCCCCCACATGACCTCTTGTTTGTACATAAACTGTTATTAAAGGCGCCCGCCGGCGGCGCAGCGGCGGCGGCCCGGAGGGGGGTAGGTGCGCTCGCACGCCCGTCGCACCTCGCACCTCCCTCCTCCTCCACGCGGTGGGCGCTTGAAAACTTCATGTCGTGCGAGGCTTGGCATGGTAATAGGGGGCTAAAACGAGGTACCGGCAGGTGTGATCCGCGGGACTAGCTCATGTAGGGGCATCATGTACGGAGGGTTCTAGAAAATCACAGTATCCGTACACAAGCACTGAGATCTCCCGCTCGGGCCGTCCGATATGTTTTGTCGCTATTGAATACTCCTCACATACCGTTCCATTTGGGGGGATGGGGCATGTATCTGTGAAATAGTTTTTGGCGATTAGGGTACGGACAGATCACCGGCGGGTTGAGGGTGTTGAAGCTTGAAACGGACAGCCGGGAAGCAGCGCTAGGAAAGGGCGCTCGCTACACGTCGACCGGCATATTGACGTCGAGCCGACCCAAGCCCAACAACTAGTAGGATTGTCGTGACGGGAGTAGCGGCAAGGTCCAATGGCGGGGCTATCATGGATGGGCTAGTGGTATGACAGCATGCGTAGCTCGGGACATACTACGGTGCGTTACTGCAACTACGGTTCGTTTTTCTTTTTAAGCGCCCCCGGGATATGGGACTGGCAGTTAAGCCCGCACCGGCACCCTCGACATGCGCCTCTTGTCTCCGTGTCGGGAGTAAGTAGTTTAGGTACATACCATATAAATCGTGCATGGTGCTTAGAAATTTATTGCATTAAAATAGGAAATAATTTTCGTTCCCATGACAAACTCTACATTAGAGGGTGCCAATAACGGTTTACATGCTAGTCCCATATCTCGATGGGGCCGCGCTAGAAAAAAAACTCCATTGTTATAGGTCCGGGGTGTGTCGTGAACATATATTGTAAGTATCTCAAAACGTCAATACCCGTACACATCAGTCATGTCGGTCCGCACCAGATGCGCACTATGTATCAAATGTAAAGCGACGGTTGCGTTATGTGTAAACGTCACTTATGAAGCCATCACCAACCTTCTTCCTCTCTTGGACACCTTCGACACTCGTTTACATGATGGACGCTCTCCGACAATGCATGTTCTCCGAGAATAGGTTAAGGCCCCGCATAACTTACGAGTATCACGCAGTTTCATGCGCTAACCAGTCATTTTTTTCTGCAACGTGCCACAATGGAGCCCCCCCGCCGCCCCATTGGTTCGCAACGCCGCCGCAAGGAGTTTCAACTCCGACGCCGCCGCCACACACCGCTACTCCCCCCCCCACTTCTCAAAGAACACCGGTCGAGTACTAGCACACAACCTTCGATAGTCTGCAACCACCCCGGTTTACCAACTCGAGTTTCGTCCCACCTTCTGCATACCCCACGCACACAAACGTTGCAATTCAACAAAACCGGGACTTTTTCGCCGCGGAGGTACAATACGTGCTCGCCGGAGGAGCACAGCCGCCGCCCCCCCCCCCCCCCCCCCCCCCCCCCCCCCCCCCCCACAAGCGTACGCAACTCCGGATCATGGTCACACCTCCTCGGCACACCCACCACCGGTACGCGCAACACGTCCCGACCTGCAAAATGCCCGTGAAGATAGTCCCATCAGGTTGTGTACTCTTCCGCACCTAAAATCATTGAAACACACTAATTTACGGTATATAGACGCAGTATTAATGAACCACTTACCCGCTCTTGACCCTATCTACCCCCGATACGCTAACGTGAACCTACACCACCAGTCCTTCCAATATCATGTGCTAGCTTTCCCTTATATGGCTTCGTAGGATCACCCCTCAGCGGCTATTGCCCTCATGAATTCCGAACAAGACCCTATTTTCGCTACTAGAGTCTCTCATGGCTCCGACGTTGGGCGCGCTCTCAACTCGTTACTCGACGAGAGGGGCGTTAGCAAGGCCGTACGTCTCTTGTTGAAGCTACTTCAATCACAGATGATTAAACTAAACTAACGACACTTATCTCCAGCGTAACCTTCGCGCTTTCGGCGAACTTAACGCTGAGCTAGTCGCTCCACGCCCCTACATCGTTCATGAAAGTCTTCTCGTAGCCGCGTATGTAGCCAATCTACACCCCGATCATGCCGCCGCTCGCGACAACATCGTCTCAGCCCTCAACGCACGTCTCGTAGGTAAACCCGCTTCAGCTACCCCCTTCGCACATCTCACAACTAAGTTGCTTCAACAAACGACCTAAACTTCCGGTTACCCCCTTCATTACTGCGCCCACCTTGGCGCCCTCCTAGCCCCGCCCTCCTCTAAATGATGCCATGGCCTTCGCTACTCTCCTGAAATATGATGTCCATGATGTAGTTCAAGCCAATGCGCCCAGCTTTGCCCTTCCCCGTCGAATATGTCAACAACATGTGTAAAGCAAATTATTCCATTCCATCACTCCGACCCACACCGCCACCTAGGTCTACCACCCAGGGGAGGTGGCCGTGGTCCTCGTTTTCGGCACCTCGTTTTCGGACCAATTCGCGTCGGCACCCCTGCCCTTGACCTCGGTTCTGCTAGTGGCCCACCGTCACCCCCCTTACACGCCCGCCCCCCGGGCCGCCATTGGGGACAGTTCGGAGTCCACTAAAGCTCACGTCGCCCTCATGGACTACCTAGGTTTAAAATCACATCCCAATGTTGGCATGGCTTTAAGCTACCCTTTCCGCAGACCAAAACCATCTCCGTTCACACAGCTCACAATCATGCCATAGTTGCAAGAGGCGCCCCCATATCATTCTCGCGCAAGAACATCTTCGACAGCACCATGGCGTCAGTTTATCTTTCCTAGCCAAGTCCCCGCCTACAGCCTGTGATGAGCATCATCACGTGCTCCTCATGATGCAACCAACTCCCTCACCTCCGAACCCTCCCGGGTAACCCTACCTCCGCTGCCATCGCCCATAGTGGGTCAAATTTTACCTCTACCAACGTTACCCTATGGCACAACCATCTGGGCCACCCCGGCACGGACACCAAGACCCTCATCCTCCGGTACCCATCCGTCACGGGCCCGCGCTATGATGGCTTTGTCCCCCTCATTGCCTAGGATCTATCCATCTTGCCGAAGCTCAAGCATTTGGCTGTCTCCACGCGCGCGGGGTCTACACCCACTGTATATTTCCAAGCCTTGAGTTCTGAAAATTTCGACCCAGGTGGTGATATGTGGTTTTTGGATTTAATCGATCCCAACTATTTCCGGATTCACGCCCTCCCAACCAAACATGGCGTCATTGCCGCCCTCCTATCACTCCTCACTAACACACACACACACACACACACACACACACACACACACACACACACACACACACACACACACACACACACACACACACACACACACACACACACACACACACGCGCGCGCGCACACACACACATACACACACACACACACACACACACACACACACACACACACACACACACACACACACACACACACACACACACACACCTCCGTGGCCCCTCCACCTGTGCCACCACCATTAAGTTTGATTTCGACCCTAATTTTCTTGACTCCTCTTGCTATTCGATGGTCAAGTCCTTGGGTTTTCTGGACCCGTTTACATCGCCTAATAATTACCACGAGCTCGCCAAAATTGGAACGCCACCGGGGCACCCTGGCCGACTTTGCCATGATGCGGCACGGCAATGCCCTCCCTCTCATTGGGCCCTCGCTATGCGCACATATGTGTACCCCTGCAACCGTTTACCCACCCATGCTACCTTTGGGTGTTCAAGTGATTTACACTTCACTCTTTTGTACGGTCTCAAGGCCGACCTATCCCACCTCCAAAATTTTGGTTGTTTTGCCTACATCCGCATCAATGACGCATACCGAAACGAACTCTCGCCAAAGGCCTAGCGTTGCGTGTTCGTCGGTTACTGTGATGACGGCCCTTGCTACTGGGTCTTGAACCTCGCCACCGGTCGACTCGTCCGCACCTTCCACGTGGCCTTCGTCGAGACCGCCCATGCCCACTCACCCACTCCTTTAACAATTGCCGCCGTTGCCCGTGCACAACACCCACCTCCAGCGTCCTTCGCCATCCCCGCAAGCAACCCCGTTGCTCTTTTGTTCCCTTCCCCGGCGGACGATAACAACGACGCCGACGACTCCCCTTTGCCCTCTGCCGCCCTCTCTGATTCATCCACGCACCAAAATCGAACCTCTACCTCTTCCTTTGTTGTAGCCGCTTGCGTCCAACGAGACGGGCGCAATGGCACCAATTTTACCAGAGCCTTCCCCGCGTTCCCCTCACCCCCCCCCTCTTCTTCCGCTACACCTCTCCCATGCTCACTTGCAGCCCAGATCCCCGTTCGTGTGGACTTCAAACACGATGTCTCCAACAAATGCGTATTTGAATGGAATTCCGCCATCATATCTGAACTCACCTCGCTACACGACAAGGGCACTTCCCGCATGGGCAGTTCACCCCTCGGTCGATACATCATTGGCAACATATAGGTGTCAAGCTAAAGTCAAGCCCATATATGGGTCTATCAATCGCTTTAAAGCTCGCGTAGTCGCCCATGGCTTCAGTCAACGACCATTTTTTGACTACTCCCATACCTTCTCCCCGGTCGCGAAACTGAGTACCCTCTAGACAGTTCTCGCCCTCATGGCTGCCCGCGGCATGCACGCTCATTCCGCTTGTATTGAGACAGCCTTCCTCAATGCGGATTTCCAAGAGGAGACCTTTATGCGCCAGTCCAAAGGCTCTAAGGATGGCAGTGCCGGCGCCCTACGTCTCACCAAAAGCGTCTATGGCCTTATAGAAAATTAACTAAGATGAAATCAATTTGTTTACAACAAGACCATGTGAGACTGGATGGTGTCTCTTGGCCCTCTGTGATATGTCGGCCTTGAACAAGCTTCTCGTGAGTGGTATTCCCTTTTCCACATCATCTTCACCTCCCTTGGCCTCTAGCGCTCCACATGACACCATTCTCTACTCCATGAATCACCCCGCCCGTGGCATATGCATCGTTCTAGTTCATGTTGACGACACCATGGTGGTCTCTGACTCCCTTGACTAGATCTCCGCAGCCAAAGCTTGCAAACGTTAGCAATTCAACATGAATGACTTCGAAGACGCCACCTCCATATTGGGCATGGATATCACCCGTGACCTCCTAGCTGAAAGTGTCCGCATGTCCGACGAGCAATACACCAAGGGGCTCATCATGAAATACGGTATGATCGACAACAATCCTTCTTCCCTCCCGATGCCCTTCACTCATTACCGCGACGTTGACACATCATCCACTTCGGACAAAACCCCTCTCTCGCCGGTTGACCACAAAACCTTCCGTGCCATCCTTGGCTCCGTAAACTTCCTCCGTATGTGCACCCGTCCATACATCGCTTTTGCCATTAGCGTCACAATTCGCAGCCAAACTGCCCCACTTCGAATCCACATGGAGCAAATCAAACGCCTCCTCCGTTACCTCAACGGCACCCGCTCCTCTAGCATCACGTATGACTTATGCGCCCCGCACCTCCGTATCACAAGAGTTATCTTCGCATGCTCGGATTGGGCAGCTGACAAGTCAACCCGTCGGTCCCATTCACGGGAGGTAGTCATGCTCAACGGCGGTGAAATGAATGTGACCTATAAGCCGCAAGATGTTGTGGCCATGTCCACCACCGATGCATAAAATTTTGCCCTCGGTCGTGCGGCCCAAAGCGTTGTTCACGTCCACCTGCTCCAAGACGTTCATCACCACCAGTGTTGACCTACTACCGTGTATGAAGACAACGGAGGTGTTGTCAAACTTTCAAACAATCCTATGGCCTCCCACATGATCAAGCACATCAACATTCGTAACCACTACACCATAGAGCTTGTGGATGCACGCACCATTGCGGTGATCTCCATTCCGACTTCCGACATGCATGCCGAAGGAGTGACCAAGGCCCTTCAACCCAAGCACACAGTGCTCTTCAAGCGGTGCTTAGGGTCACATGACTAACACATGATGGCCAATGATCTAGAGGGGCTATCACGGTACATCATTACCCGTACATGGCTCACTACATGCTAGTCACGTCGGTGCGCATTAGGTGTGCGCATTGTGTATCAACTTTATTGCGACGGCTGCGTGCGTGTAGCCATCACCTGTTATAATCATCACCAACCTACTTCCTCTCCTACACACCATTGGTTCTCCGACAGTAGTAAGCGATTCATGATTATAAAAGTTACACTCTCATGGTTTTTGCTGCTAGCTCCTAACCACGCGGTTTGTCTTCCTTGCTGGCGACTCCGTGATACATGCCTTCCATTCTCCCTTGAAATATAAAAACATTTTCATTCGCAGTTGCCGTGGTGACGAAGGCCTATGTACACGCGGCGTGGCCTTACATTCCCGGGCATTCCAATCTCCCTCTCGCGACGGACGGCTACATATGTATTGAAAATTGACTTGAAACATCGAACAAGTGAACAACTTCAAACTGCAGCTGGGTTTTGAACGGGTGTCGCCGATGGTGTGGGCTTCTCATCGTTATTGTTGGGGAGCTTCAAAGCCTTGGAAAGGGCGGACTGGTCACCGTTGCCAGCTGTCGAAGCAACAGACGCGCCACAAGTCATTTCGCAGCATTATACGGATGCAAACAAAGCACGGATAGAGTCGACAGGGTGTGAATAGATGAGAGAGACTATCAATATGACTGCTGTGGCGTCAGCCCCACCTGCGGAGATCCAGTGGTCGTAGCTCCATATAGTGAAAAGGATGTACGCTCCTAGCGCAACGTACAAGACGTACCATATCCAGTACAGGACTATTGACGCTGCGTGGCTGGACGCGACCGACTCGAAGACGGCGATGACGAAATTGATAATGACAACAATGAGAAAGCCAACCAGGTTCAGCTTGTAGTAGACGTGCGTCTGTCTCACGATATCTTCCCCCGTGGTGATGACTTCCGAAAAGAAATATGTCGCGCGGAAGCCGTAGATGCCGGTGACGAGGTAAAAGAGGCCAATGAGGAGCTGAAAGACGAAATTGATTATGAGCAGGACGATGGACAGCACTTCCAAAGACGCCGTGAAGACGATGACGCCCCACAGAGTGGAAAATATGGAGACGACGAGCACGCAGATTCCGTACGCCATCTGTGCAAAGACACCACGAATTCAGCACCATCAGACTACCGGATATGGAGTATCGCGACGTGTTGGAAACCTGGAGACGAGAGAGCACTGGGCGTCATCGTACCTGAATGATCGACAGGATCAGCACGATGAAACGGAGGCCACACATGCCGGGAGCGCAGCAACAAAACGAGTCTGTCGGGGTCAACCCCTGCAGGTCGAAAAGTCACGAAAAAATTCCGCTCAGTATATTGGAAGTTTGGGTGACATTTGTGATGTCTGTAGATAAAATACTGCGAGGCGGTCATGCAAGGCCCGCAGCTCAAGAGTGAATGACTAAAGACCAGAGGACACGCCGCGTATACAATTCGAGCCAGAAAGCGGGTTTTGGGTTTGCGCTCACAAGCTTTGCGAATACCCCCTGCGCAAATGTTTCAGTCGTCGCGACGTGCTTGTTGTCGACCGCCTTTTGGATGTTGCCGTCCGTCGCTGTCGCTACGCCATGCGCCCTCTCTTTGAAGGTGGGCTTGGAATGATCATTCGACTGATTTGGCACCTCTGGGGGCGGCGGAGGCCTCGAGGCCTGATGTGCGTGAGCTCCACCCGAATTCATACTGCTTGTCGACAATAAAGTCTGCGTTGCTTGCGAGTTGCGACTGCCACGAAAGACTAACAGCCTGGTGTTCTGTCGAGCGATGACGACCACGCTTGGTAGTATAACCAATAAACAGATAATGTGGCAGCCAATAGACAGAGAAAGTGCTTGTAGGACGAGATAGCAAGTGGGCACATTAAGCTTCATCAGAGGCCGTATCGTTGAAGCATACCCCGCAGTTCCATAACCCAAAGCCGATCCGTAAGTTGCGTCGCGCCTGGTCACACAGCATGCGCTGTGTTTGGTACGCGGCGAACTGAAGCACGACACCGCCGCGGTACGCTGCGCTTTATCTCTACTTTATACGGTACGGGTAGAAGTAAAAGTATGTAGGGTACCTGTACCTTCCATACGACAGCTCTTTTGCCGTCGCTCTGGTCGACGATAATATCAGATCAGATACTTAATTATTTAGGTTTTATTTATTTGTCACTTTGAAAAAACTTTCTTACAAGAAAAAGCAGTGGAGGCCACCAAGCAAAAAAAAAAAAAAAAGGAGGAAAAAACCTAAGCCCGAGGATTAGGTTATATTATTTTATTGGTCATATTGGTAGTATAGAGGTTTGAACCTTCTATAGATGTGGATCACTTATGCCAAAGATGTGGATCACTTACAGAATTTGGAAATGGTGGCCCTTGGCCCTAAGAACCATTTAAGGCCGGTTCTTAGATGAACTTAGCCACCATCCGCGAAACCATCCGCGAAAGATGAGATGTTTGGCCCTTGGGCCACCCTACACACAAAAGGCAGATGGCATAAGTGAGCCCCAACCCAGCAATTTATTTACTTCAGCATTAAAATTCGCCGGACCACTGTTAATAGGAAATCCAATTTTGCAGCAGTAGTAGGGCGACGAGGCGCGTTTGGTCTACTTTACTGTCAGCTATAGCCACATCGGACGTTTTGTCTACTTTACTGTCAGCAAAAAGAAGAAAGAGGAAAATTACCTAAGCCCGAGGAGCAGGAAGGCATGACACAGCCATTTCATTGTTTTTCATTTAGAGATATATTTCCAAATGAATAACTTACTTTGATGGACATACTACTATAAACTCACAAAGCACTGGGGGTCTCATGACACAGCTTAACATCTCATCTTTCGCGGATGGTGGCAAAGTTCATCTAAGAACCGGCCTTAAACTGTGTACAGGTAAGAGACAAGCAGGGAGGGAAACCCTAACTACCCGGCACTTACCTGTAGCCCTAACCCCTCACGCTACCCCCAAGTCACAAGGCATGACACAGCCATTTTATTGTTTTTCATTTACAGATATATTTCGAAATGAATAACTCAAGCCGATATTCCAATTAGACGTGCGGTACACGGCTCGCGAGCCCTGTACCGAAAATATCAAGAATACAGGTATTCCAATTACGGTAATCCTTACACGGCTCGCGAGCCGTGTACCGGCCAAATAGGAACACGGCTTGAGCAAATAGGAACACGGCTTGAGCCTCAAGCCGTGTTCCTATTTGCCCGAGCCGTGTACCGGGAGGAGGTACACGGCTCTAGAAACTAGTACATTATACAGTATATCCCGTTCCTCACGTCGCGCGGGGCTATTCCCCCCTGTAGCGGCAGTATAATCGCTACGCAGTATCGCTACGCAGTATCCCACCACCTATAGCCCCGTCTAGCATCGCTAGCCCAGTCAGCCCGTTATACCTCGGAGAAAACGTTCCGAAGAGGGGGGCGTGCAAGCCGGAAGCTGGCACTGGACAGAGGCGGATAAATAGGTTATATCAAAGTGGCTGGACATCAAGGCGGAAGTTGCGGGCGTGATCTTTGAGGTACCCGCCCGCCTTGCCCACCTGCCCGACTTGTCACAACCCGACTCGCGAACTTTTGTATATGACTCTACCCCACCCGCTTTAGGTTTCTAGCGAGTTCTTGGACGGTGAAGGGAACCCCCTTTCTACTTTGGTCGGGAGCAAGTGGTCAACAGGTGGTCGGGAGGGCGTGACGGTAGCGGAGAGCGCTTGGGATGCACTTGGCCGGGCAAGTTCCCGGTACCAATCCGGCACGCGGGAACGGAGACTACCTTCGAGGAGCGCGGGATAAAAAAAAACACGCTGCAGGACGGAGACGGCTCTTGTAGGAGGGAATTCCGGCGAGTGGGCGCGTAGGCGATTTTCACAAGCGTCTAATACAAAAATAGCGGTTGCTGTGAGGGGGTAGAGCTTGAGTGTACGCCACCGCAAAGACACAACAGGATCACCAAACTTAAGCTGTAAATAACTGTGTCGTTATACTTATGTTTGGGAAGCTGATGCAACACACACACACACACACACACACACACACACACACACACACACAAACACACACACACACAAACACACACACACACGCGCGTGCGCGCACAGGCACACTTCTTCTACTTGTGCAGCTGCTGTTTTTCTTTTTAAGTTTATGCTTCTACTTCAACATCTGTTATAGCTGCTGCTGTTGTTCCTGTTATTGATGCACACAGAGACACACATACACACACAACGAGAGAGAGAAAGAGAGAGAGTTACATGCACACACACACACACACACGCAGAGACGCACACACACAGGCACACTTATTTTACTTATGTAGCTATCGTTTTTATTTACTATTTTATACTTCTACTTCAACATATATTATTGCTGCTGCTATTGTTGCTGTTGTTGATGCACACAGGCACACATGCACACATGCGCGCGCGCACACACACACACACACACACACACACACACCTTGAGAGAAAGAGAGAGCGCCACACACACACACAGGCACACATGCACAAATACACACACAGCGAGAGAGAGAAAGAGAGAGAGTTCCATGCACACACACAAACAGACACAAACATACCTTGAAAGAAAGAGAGAGCCACACATACACACACACAGACGCGTGTGCGCGCAGACACACTTGTTTGACTTGTGTAGCCATCGTTTTTATTTACTAGTTAATGCTTCTTCTTCAACAGCTGTTAATGCTGTTGCTGTTGTTGCTGTTATAAATGCACACATGCACAAATACACACACAGCGAGAGAGAGAAAGAGAGAGAGTTCCATGCACACACACAAACACACACAAACATACCTTGAAAGAAAGAGAGAGCCACACATACAAACACACACACACGCGTGTGCGCGCAGACACACTTGTTTGACTTGTGTAGCCATCGTTTTTATTTACTTGTTAATGCTTCTTCTTCAACAGCTGTTAAACACACATAAACACACACAAAGAGAGAGAGAGAGAGAGAGAGAGAGAGAGAGAGAGAGAGAGAGAGAGAGAGAGAGAGAGAGAGAGAGAGAGAGAGGGGGGGGAGGGGCACACAGAGACATACACCCACCGCCCACCCCCCCCCCCCCCCCACACACACACACACAAACACACACGCAATCGGGCTCTCGCAACAACGGTTGCCTGATGAGCTGGCAATACGTTGGCGCGCTCGTGCACGGGCAAACGAATGTTTCGAATGCACAGTTCGCGCAGAAAGAATGGTTACATGTAAGCACAGCTAGACGGCAGTCTATTTCGGGTCCGACGAGTTACGCGGTTGTACGCCGGAAGACGCATGACGCATCCACTTATATATCTATGTGGGTCTGACCGTGTGGCTGTACTATGTGTGCGGGAGAGTGCGTGCGCGTATGTGCTGTGACCTTATGCGTGCGTGTGTGTGTGATCGCGTGTGTGACCGGGTGCTTATGTATGCGCGCGTCTGTGTGTGTGTGTGTGGCCGTGCGTGTGTGTTTACTTGCACCAGTACGCTGAGGTTGCGCTCCCGCCGGAGGGGTCCGTACCCATCACCACATCTGGCGCGGGCGGAACGGCATTCACGAGTGCCGCCAAGCCGAAAATCAAGGCCACGGCCCATACAAGCGTGATGCGCCTCGGATCCAGCATCGTGGAACGGGCGCGGGTGCGGTAAGGTGTTGGTGAGAGAGTGTGTGCGGGCGCGATGACTGCACAGAAAAGGCCGTAGGATAATAATCCCGATACAAAGCCCGTATGTACTGCGATCCTAGCCGTGTACCGGCCTAATTGGAATACCAGAAAGCGCGAGGAACACGGCTCGTGTTTTTTTTGCCCCGCGAGCCGTGTACCGGCCGAGCCGTGTTCCTACGAGCCGTGTACCTTTTTTTAATTCGAATATCGGCTTTACTTTGATGGACATACTACTATAAACTCACAAAGCACTGGGGGTCTCATGACACAGCTTAACATCTCATCTTTCGCGGATGGTGGCAAAGTTCATCTAAGAACCGGCCTTAAACTGTGTACAGGTAAGAGACAAGCAGGGAGGGAAACCCTAACTACCCGGCACTTACCTGTAGCCCTAACCCCTCACGCTACCCCCAAGTCACAAGGCATGACACAGCCATTTTATTGTTTTTCATTTACAGATATATTTCGAAATGAATAACTTACTTTGATGGACATACTACTATAAACTCACAAAGCACTGGGGGTCTCACATTGCCAAAAGCGTGGATCTCTGTCAGAAGCTTTGAATGACAAGGCCAAAGGACATTCATGACAGAGACGAGGGATTAATACACTCCTCCAAAAAATCCGGACAAAATGTCTCACCTTCGCAAGTAAAAAATGTAACCGCCATGCGTCGATTTTACACTCTTCCCATAAAGTCCGTTACTAGTGAAATAGGGCCTTTCGCGTAGGGCGGGTGTTTACCATGTAGGGTTTCTAGGGTTTAACTGTACTTTAGCTCGTTGAAAAGGCGGACCGAAACTTGTGTTGACGGTGAAGTAAAGGGGGAAGCGGGGCACAAATGGGGCCCGTCACGGCTACGATATGACGTATTAGGGTTTGCGGCCCAACCCCGATTTCGGGGTATGCCCTGATTCTGGCGCCCCGGAATTCGGATTTTTCACACTTTGGCTCGTGAAAAATCCCGAAATGGGCGGCACAACATGCGGTTTTTATGATCCCAGCATGTTGTCCGCAAACATGGGAGCACGTGGGTGTGATGTCATGTGCCGTTAATATGCTTGACATGGGTGGGCTCGGGGCCGGAAAACCACAGCTTGGGAGGCTTAAAAAAGCCTAACTTCGCCGTACAGTGTCCGATTCGAGCAAACTAAGTTGCAAGTGGAAGCCCTCCCCCCAAGTAAATATAAGTTTTCAACTTCATTTACGCGTACCGGCCGGTTTTCGCGTCAAATCCACCGTCCGATGTCATCCAAGCCCTCGTACAGCCAAATAAAGCTTTTAGGGTTTCAAAATCTGCCACATTCGCGCGGGGCTAGCAACCCCTAGACAGGTGGTACCCGCATACCCGCTCCGCTAATACGCTCAACAATCAGCGCTCTATATTTCTTCTATTCACGGCGTTGCCGATTTCACGCCTTATGATGGCATGGTGCCGTGCCCTTTGCCGCCGGCCAGATGAAGGCCCGTGCTAGGGTACTTTGAAAGCTTCCCGCCATTTTTCACGCCCGGCGATGCGCAAGTTTCTAAGGCCAACGATCCGCGCGCCAAGGTACTTACACTCCAAGTCAACTGCCCCTCAAGCCCAATAGGCCCCCAGTCCGTGCTCCTTGGTGGTATTTCCGGGCACGTGGCAAGAAAAACTAGTGCACACGACATGCCATTATCGGTGTCGCCGCTTTGTAGACGGCCGGGCGCAACATAGTCGGCGGATACTAGTGCAATTGTGCAAACATGCTGAGAACCCAGTGTCGAGTAGTCTCCCGGCTTGTCGCACCATTACGTGTGCCGAGCCACGTGTGGCAGTTAGCCTCTGAAAGCTAAACGCTAGCACAAATCTGTTCTAGTCTGTCAAGTTCTGTTGTTGCAAGATGGCAATTGATGTTGTCGAGAGGCAATTGATGAAAGATGTTTCACTGCTGTACTTGGGCAGTAGATGTTGTAAATGAACAAAGGAATTGTTAAAAGGTTCTGTCACCTCCCTCTACTGCACTGGGCTTAAATAGGTTTCAGCCCAGACTAGTTACGCCTGCAAGCTACGCTTACGTGTCAGGCGTTAGTGCTGCTCAACCGTCGTCATCCGCCTCGAGACGCGGCCTGCCTAGCATTGGGTTTCACGACGCGGCTCCTTCTGCATTGGAGAGCTCGTTCTGGCGCGTCATCTGGCTGGTTAGATTAATTATGCATATCTGTACGTACCGGGAGGTACTGGTCGTACTGTAGCATCAGCACCATTACAATATTGCAGTAGCGACGTACCCACGAGTATACGTCCATCCTGTGGAAAAGCACGAATTGATATCCGTAACGAGTACCTGTACAATGTCCTGCAATGTACTGTTGCAGGACTGTACTCGTCACACTCGTACCCTCCCCCTCTTGACAGATCAACGAGGCCGCCGCGAGGCAGACCTCCGTGGTTCTTGGCTCTTTTACTGAAGCAATTACTGGGACTCAGGAATGCGCGCTGGGTGAGCGTGCATGAAGTCAATGTACACCTGAGTCTTGGCGAACTTGCGCCATTGGGGCGTCTCCAAAAATTCAGATAACGCAACTGTTCGATGCACCTCGTTCAAACGGTGCCAGACAGGTGGAATGTCGTCATCATTGAAGTGCGTCATGAAGAGCAAATATTTGCCTCGTCGTCCAGGTAACGACTTGATGCACACAGCAGAGATGTGAGAGACGTCGAATTCCTCGTCGTCTCCTTCAGGGACAGTCACTGGGACAGCTGGTCGTAGCAGAGCGGTAGAGCAGGGTCTTAAGTTATTAACGTGGAACACAGGATGTAAGCGTACTATCGCTGGTAGTTTCAATCTGTAACTGTGTTTTCCAATCTGCTCCTCCACTGAAAAAGGGCCAAGCTGTCTGTCTCTGAGTTTTTTGTTCGGTTGTCCTCTGAGAAAAAGATTTGCTGTGACGACTGACACCTTGTCTCCCTTAGCGAAGTGTGGCGCTGTAGACGGTTCTGTGCGCGCTTGCATTTCGTCCTTGTGTAGCTGTAACACTGAGCGTACCAGGGTGTGCACTTCCTGTAACAATCTCAACCGTTCTGTTGCGTCTTGCGAAAAAGGAATTGATGGTCGCATGCTGAAGAGCAGGTCAGGAGGCTCCTCAGGAGAAAAACCAAAGTTAGCCTCGAACGGTGTGTGCTCAATTCCGAGTGCACGCGAAGCGTTGTACGCAAATTCCACTTGCGGTAAAAGTGTCGACCAGTCAGAGCCATCATAGCAACAGAAGCAACGAAGAAGCTGCTGAAACGTGCTGTTCACGCGCTCTGTCAGTCCGTCTGTTTCTGGGTGTCGGCTGGTAGACATGTTCAGACGCGTTCCAAGGCGTCTCCAAAGTGTCTGCCAGAAAGCGCTGACAAATTTCGGGTCGCGGTCGCTGATCAGCACACGGGGCAGTCCATGTAAGCGGTAGACTCCCTGTAAAAACAAAGTTGCAGTTTCTTCGGCAGTAATCGACTCTGTGCATGGCAGAAAATGGGCCATTCGAGTTAGATGGTCTACTACAATCAGCACACTGTTAAAGCCGTTGCTCTCAGGCAAGTGTGTCAAGTAGTCAAGACCAACTGTGTGCCACGGTCTGGGTGGAACAGGCAATGGGTAAAGAGTCGCGGCCATCTGCGGTCGAATCTTCGCTCGTCGGCACACGACGCAGCGTTCACAAAAATCTTTCACATCTTGGCGGATTCGTTTCCACCAGAATCTGTCGAGTGCTTTAGCAAGAGTGCTAGCAACTCCTCTGTGACCAGCTAACGAACTTTCGTGCAGCTCTGTGATCAATCTCAGTCGGAGCTCAGAGTTCTGTGGAATACAGAGGCGATTGAGACGCCAAAAGTACCCATCTCTGGCTTCTATCCGGCTGTCTCTTGTCCACTCACCATCGTCCCCATAAAACGAATCTTGTGAGAACCCCTCGCGAATGAGATCAGCGAACTCAGGGCTCAGCTGCAACGCGTCAACAGTCAGTGAATTTAACTGTGCGTCTTCAAACAGCAGCTGGGACTTCCGTCGTAATTCTCGATCTGACGGAACCTCGCCATCCCAAAATAAGGGTACTGTGGCCTGAGGTACGAAGTCTGGGCGCCGGCTTAACGGGTCAGCTTCGTTCAGAGCTCCCTTGCGATATGCAAGTGTCATCGAGCCCACAAACGGTTGCAAATCCCGCAGGTATCTTGCTTGCCGCTTGTTCAGCCTGTTGTTCGGTTGCCTGAGCAGGTGCCGCAGTGTGTCGTGGTCTGTTACGACAAGGAACTTAGAACAGCCTTCAAGATAGCACCTCCAATGCTTGACAGCTTCGCATACGGCCAAAGCTTCTAAGTCGTACGCAGAGTAAGTGTTACCACGCTCAGCTGGATTCAGCTTACGCGCCCAGTAAGAGACTGGTTGAAGACCGCCTCCTTGGTCTTGCAACAGGACTGCTGCAATCCCCACTGTTGAAGCATCTGTAGCCACGGTGAACGTCGCGTCCGAGCCGACCTCCGGAAGGATCAGGCATGGCGCGGAAATGAGCCGTAACTTGAGAATCTCAAAGGCTTCCAAACAGGCAGGCGTCAGCGTAACCTTCTGTGGCTGGGACTTCCGCAGTAAGTCCGATAATGGAGCCGTAAGGTCGCTAAAATGGTGTATAAATCTCGCATAGAAGTTGCAGAACTGTACGAAACTGCGAACCTCCTTCTGCGTCTTGGGCACTGGCCAGTCTGCAACGGCCTCGACTTTCTTTGTGGAAACCGAAATTTTCCCGGCTGACACAGTGTAGCCCAGATACTCCATTTCTTGCAATCCGAAAAAGCATTTCTTAAGGCGTAATTTCAGCCCTTCCTCCTTGAATCGCTGTAGCACTAGACGTAGGTGCTCCAGGTGCTCTTCCAGAGTTCGACTGTAGATACAGACGTCATCCAGGTAGACTGTCACGAACTTATGTAAAAAGTCGCGAAGAATGTCGTTCATCATCCTCTGAAAAGTGGCTGGTGCATTGCACAGCCCAAACGGCATGGCGACCCATTCCATTAAGCCATCAGGGGTCTGAAAAGCCGTCTTGTGAACGTCCTGATCACGCACTCGAACTTGCCAGAATCCAGAAGCGAGGTCGAGATGTGTGTAAAAATTCGCGTCCTTAAGTTCGTCCAGTGTGTCATCCACTCTCGGAAGTGGGTAGGCGTCCTTACGCGTAACTTCGTTAAGGCCACGGTAGTCAATGCACAGTCGTAGCGAGCCATCAGCCTTTCGCACAAAAAGAATTGGCGAGCCGAACTCACTGTAGCTGGGGCGTATTAAACCAGCTTCCACTGCGTCTTTAAGCTGTCGATTAAGCTCAGCGCGCTCTGCCGGTGACAGTCGGTTTAGACGTTGACGTCGCATCGGGCCAGTTGTGTCAATGGGGTGATCCCACTGTCGGCTTACTGGCGGGGAGTCGACAGGTTGCAGTAACTCCGGGAAGTCTTCAAAAAGTAACGACCGGAAGTTGTCACGTTGTTCTGCTGTTAGTTCCTCTCCAGTGTGAAAGTCTGGCGTTTGTTCAGCGACTGACGTAAGTTCAATGACGTAAAAATCAGCATGACGTCCTCTGCTGCGGCGCGTCTTGCGCATGAGTTTTTGAACTTTCGTAGATGACAGTAGCAGACACTCAGGGCGTCGTTCCTCGAGTGTAGTCTCCACAGCTGTACCGTCCATCAGTGTAAAAATTCTGGTTGTACCAAATTGTAAAGAGGCCTGTTCATCATCAAGCCATGGTAAACCCAGGATTAAATCAGCTGTACGTAAATCACGTAAGACATAAAAAGTCCGGTGAAACTCGTGTCGAGCCAGCTCAAAAGTGACGTCGCAGACTGTGGTAGAAGTCACTCGTTGTCCATTAGCGAGTCGAACTGGGGTTTTACTCGCAGACTTCCGAGTCTGTAAAGCAAAGCGTCGTACAAAGTCCTCTGACACAAAATCAAGTGTCGCAGCGCAGTCCACTAATCCAGAAATTTGTTGTCCGCCATCAGGAGTTTTCACAGACAGCTCAGCTCGAATTAACGGGCGAGCTTCCGTGAGGTCAGTCAGTAGTGCTGTAGCTGGCGAGGAAAATTGTTGCAGCGTAGCGATGGACTGTTCCGATTCGTCTGTTGGTACAGGTACCGAGTCGGGTTGATCAGGTGCTGTAGTTTCTGAAAAGTCGTTAAACGCACAATCTGCGTCGACTAACCACAGCTGTACAGGCCAAGGGGCTGGAGCAACCACCTCCTGTTGCGCTGGATTCTCCAGTGACTGACGTGTAAAAAGCTGTGTCCTTGCTGGGAATTCTTGATAGAGTTTCCAGTGCTTAGTCACCTGAGTAAATTTCGCCCACTTTGGTAGTACAAATACAGCCATCGTAGATGTCGGAGATGTTCGACGACAATCCTCAAAATGCTGCGCAATCTGCTCAGCTAACTCCCAGGGTGGGTTGATGAACACCCTCTCTCCTGTCAAGTCTCTGTCTAGAATCGAGTCACTCGGCGAACAGTGAGGTAAGTCACCGTGCGAGTTAAGACCTTCATCATCAGCACATCCCTCCAACGTGAAGTTGAATCGTGCATGCAGAGGGTCAAAGACTGAGTCAACCAGTTTCCAATCAACTGAACGTCTGGTTACAGGTTTACGACTCTGTCTCTGCTTAGTCTGACGACGACGACCTGCTACTTGCGTTACAGGTGTCGCAACTGTAGTCGATGGAGATGCCGAAGGTTTATCGACGACCTCTGTCACTAACAGTGTCTCAGAATGAACAGTAGATGTAGCCGGCTGCTCCAGTTCATTTGTAGAACAGCCTTGCCACCATCATTGCTTCTTAGGTTGCATTGGTGCCTTGCCTTTGAACTCCGGGCATTGGAACAAACGATGTCCCTTCTTGTGGCACTTGAAGCAGAGTCCTTCGTCCATGTGTCGCTTACGCTCCTCTGCTGTCATTGCATTTGCAATAGAATTAAAATCTTCGCGGCCGGATGTTTGACCACGTCCACCATTGTTGCCACCACGACCACCATTGTTACCACCTCCACGTCCACGTCCGCGGCCTCGTCCACGGCCACCCTTGTTACGTTTCCAGACGTTAGAGGCTTCCTCAAGAGGGTCTTCAAGGTTGCGCTTGCGAGAGGACTGGGTAGATGGTCCAGCAGCAGACCTTGCATTGCCTAGTTCCGGCGAATCTGTCACGACGTCATTCAAAAAGTTTTGTAGCTCCACGAGCGTAATCCGGTAACCTAGTTGAGCTCGGTGTGATCTAGCCAGTCTCTGGAGGTCCACGTTTGCAAGGCCAGTAATGAAGCGTACACACTGTAACTCAGCTGTCAGGTCTTGACGAGAACGACGTAAGTAGTCGTTGTACTTCTTAGTAAAAAGCGCGTAACTCATCGTGTTGCTCTGCGTAAAACTTAGCAAAGCGGTAATTGCGTCGTCCTGAATGTTCGGAAGAAACGTAGACTTGCGTATCTCCGCAACAAGCTCGTTGTACGTAGATGGAATTGGAGGCTGATTTTTCCGGTTCAACCACCAACCACCAAGGAGTCCAGAAAACTGTGAAGTAACCCAGAACACTGCATCGTACGAGTCAGCTGCAATCCCAAGCATTACAAAACGCTGAGGCTGAGCTTCGAGCCAATCCTCCAGTACAGGTGGGTCTTGACCATTCTGGTACGGCGAAGTAATTGCCGCCTTACGCTGAGTCTCCGTAAGAGTCACAGATAGTCCAGCAAAGTTTTGGGTAGGCATCGGCGTTCCCATTCGTAAATCTGTAGGTCCCACTCCAGTCAGTCGGTTGATGTGTCCAACAATCAGCAGCCAGACAGAACCAGAGTCGACCGTCGTAAACCGGGGGTACATGTGGAGTTGTCTCGGGATAGACGTATCTTCATGCATGACTGGAACATGTTGTGTCATTGCTCGATAGAAAGATTCCCACTGAGTCACGTAACCAAAGTGAAGTAACTCACTCTTGTGCTTCTCAGCACGGAGTAACCCCTTCTGTGAGGGCGTAAGTGTCAGACCGTCTATGTTGATGGTTTCCGGGACGACGTAAGTGCCATCCGGATTAACTGTCGACTGTTCCAAAACAACCTGCTCGACCTGGGCAGGTGTACGTAAGTTGTTCGTAGCAAACAGGACAGGTATAGACGCAAAGTACACGTAGACAAGCTGTCGTCCTTGAGGTAGCGTAACGTTAACAGGTTCACCACTCAACAGCGTCAAATCATCCGGTGTCAAAACAAGACCGGTCTCCTCGTGCAACTCGCGAATAGCAGCGTCGACTGGCTCTTCGTTAGGTAAAACAGAGCAAGCAGGGAACCAAGTTCTACCAGTACGAGGCTCACGCTGAAACACCAACTTCAAATCCGACGATTTAGTTCTTCCGACGTGAATTACCAAAACCACGTAATGTCCAGCTCCGAGAGAAGCCATCTCGACTCAAGCAAACAACTTCGAGCAGATCAACAAGCAACGAAAGCGTGCGTCGACCAAAGAGCTCCGAAACCAGTGTGGCAGTTAGCCTCTGAAAGCTAAACGCTAGCACAAATCTGTTCTAGTCTGTCAAGTTCTGTTGTTGCAAGATGGCAATTGATGTTGTCGAGAGGCAATTGATGAAAGATGTTTCACTGCTGTACTTGGGCAGTAGATGTTGTAAATGAACAAAGGAATTGTTAAAAGGTTCTGTCACCTCCCTCTACTGCACTGGGCTTAAATAGGTTTCAGCCCAGACTAGTTACGCCTGCAAGCTACGCTTACGTGTCAGGCGTTAGTGCTGCTCAACCGTCGTCATCCGCCTCGAGACGCGGCCTGCCTAGCATTGGGTTTCACGACGCGGCTCCTTCTGCATTGGAGAGCTCGTTCTGGCGCGTCATCTGGCTGGTTAGATTAATTATGCATATCTGTACGTACCGGGAGGTACTGGTCGTACTGTAGCATCAGCACCATTACAATATTGCAGTAGCGACGTACCCACGAGTATACGTCCATCCTGTGGAAAAGCACGAATTGATATCCGTAACGAGTACTTGTACAATGTCCTGCAATGTACTGTTGCAGGACTGTACTCGTCACACACGCATAGAGGCGTGCATAGCCTACACATGCACGAATTTCGGCCCGCAAAATATGGGCCGAAAATCCAACGTGGGTGCCCACAATAACTGGGGCGTGCCGGTAAATGTGCTCACGTCACTGAACAGCGCGCCGTTATGTGCTGTTCGAAACTCATTAGCGATTCATCGCTATTCTACCCCCCAATCGCGGCAGTGCGTGGCGGGTATCGCTAATTAATTGCGTGCCGCTAGTAACGGACTTTATGGGAAGAGTGTAATGTCAGTACAGGTACCGGAACTTCTAACTAATATGGTCGTCAAATTTGACATCCGCACAGTAGGCCTCCACTGCTTTTTCTTGTAAGAAATTTTTAATAACATCCGCACAGTAGTACGTAGTTCGTACCTGTAGCGACAGGTTCATAATCTGCCGGCACAGGGACGTTGCAGTACAATAACGTACATCGATCGATGAATAATGAGCTGCTTGAATAATATATGGGCATACGGGTACGAGGTGAAAAAAAGGGGCGAGTCACAAGTGACGCCGGCCTCGCATCGACTCTGTCACTGCGCTGACGCCATCACCTCCGCGTTCCATTCCACGCACCGCACTCCTCGGCACAGGCCGGTCGCCCTGGAACATGGCATCTCTAGCGACAGGACAGGGTCCGAAATTCAAAATGTGAGACTGCTTCCCCGCCCTACCCGAAAGTTATTTACAATAGTACTTTTGAAAAAGGGCGGTTTCCATTATCATCTTACTCGACAGGGGTTACCTTGCCCTTTCTTGCAGCGAAGCCTTGGCCTTCAGCGACGCGGATACGGGCGAGGTATTATGGCGAGCGGATTCATGGTACGCTAGACAACGCAGTGGCACAGTCAACCCTCCCTTCGTTCTAACCCCCTACCGCGAACACGGACGTCGAAGAGTTTCTCTTTTCCGTGAAATGGAATAACGTTGCCGTAACAGTCTGACACGGCGATGCATGTGCGCGTCACCCGTCCCAACCCCATAGGCCAGCAGAACTGAGCGGCGAGCTTGACGGTGTGGCGCCCACCGCTCGCACCGCATACTCATCAGTAGTTAACCCACGCGAACCCTATTTTCGAGCGCTATATAGACTGAAACGGTAAAAAAGGCCGAAACCAACTGTAACTTCGCCTTTGACGTGCGTCCGTCGCAGTGGACATCCCAGCGCGCATTCTGAAATGCAAAGCGGTGACGCGAGAGGTCAAGTTCTCATCCGTGGACCTAATGGACAAGCTGCGCATGGAGCAGCTGGTGTTTATGGACGTGGGTGGCGGGCAAATGATGAAAGTGGAAGGTGCGCACTCGACGTCTCCTCTCGCACTGGCAACCTCAAAACGTAGCAACGCCAGCACAGGAGCGGGGGGGGAGTGGGAGGGCATGCACACGCCCATCATGCCATCATGCTATAGTATGGGAAGCTCTCTAGTCTCTGAGGTTCACTACTTACCCCCGAATACACCCCCCTCCCCTTTTCACACAGAATGGAAGTTCGGCTTTGGGTTTGTCATCCCCAATTCGACAAACTGTTGGCAGTCGACCACCATAGCTGCGGGCGAGGGGCACATGATCGACCCGGCGGTCGCCACGTGAGTGTAGCCATGCCTGCCTGTCTCCATACCCCATGTGCATCCACACACCCATGCTGGCCTCGCATCGAGCACATCGTATGATCATGGTTGTGGGTGCGAGTGTGTGAAAGAGGGGTAATGAGGCTGGGAAGGATAGGGATATAGAAAGGTGTGTGTATGTGTGTGTGTGTGTGTGTGTGTGTGTGTGTGTGTGTGTGTGTGTGTGTGTGTGTGTGTGTGTGTGATGTTGGGAATTTGAAGCCATGGAATGTGTGTGTGCGAGTTTTTGCTTTCGCTTGTGTACATGTGTGCGTGGGTGAGAGAGAACGAGAGAATATGGGCGGGTTGCATGTGTGTGTGTGTGTGTGTGTGTGTATGTATGTGTGAGGAGCACGTCTCCGCATGACTTGGACGTCACATTGGGGGGGGCTATTATCTAAGGTCGGGTAATGTAGTTCGCTTGGATACTAGTGTGTCTGTGCATGTGAGAGAGGGGGGTGGGTGTTAATGAGGGGGTACCACTGACTGTGGTGGTTTCTGACGCAGTGGGAAAGTGGTGATCCTGACGAGGTTTATGGATGGGGAGCGGCCGGTGTCGGAGATGCGGGTTCGGGTGCACTACGTAGACTAGTAAGTGGCATGCGAGCTAGGGGTAGCCGGATTGTTGGGGTGAAGGCCCTGGGCTGAGGACCCTGTTTCCTTTGTAAACCATTTTTCTCATCAGCCATTCGTGTAGGCAGTGGGATAACTGTAGCCCGCCCCTCAAACCCTTTCCCCACAGCGTCTTTAACCGAAGCGACAGAACAATCACGTCGAAATGATGAACCAAGAAGGCAGCTAGCCCAGTCAAGATCGACATTACATGCAGTTCGTGATGTAGATGCTGCTCTTGATCTGCCAGCATCCCTACCCCCCTACGCTCCCCAACACTCATACCCGCACCACCTCGACCCTTCCTCCGCGGATAAAAGATATCTGCTCCATGGATGAAACGCCTTCCGACCCCTTGCATCCATTCCCCACTCCATTGCCCCGCAACCTCTGCCGAAGGAATACCTGAATTACGATTGTCATCCACTCTGCTCCCCCTCACCCGGCATCAAAAGCGCAGCTAGCGCACACAAATGCACGAACGACCAGAATCACAGAAACGCACCAACATGTTCTCTCTTTCCCCCTCTAAAACAAAAGTACACTCATGCTTCCTCGTTAATCTCATCGAAATTCACATACACCCAAAACACACACATAAACACAGCATCTCAAATGCTCGGACCCCCGCCTTCCTCAATTCGTGTTCCACCTAGCCCCTTCTGACCCAGTCAGCGTTTCGCACGTACTGTGCCCGCTGCCTCTCACACGTGCCCCATTCCACCACATAGCACTAATCCATGAAACACTCGCATCCACAAGCTCTGTGCGGCGACCCATAAAACGAAAACACTGCAAACCACAACCTCACACACGCTCTTTCTCTTAGGCAGAATCACAATCCTATTTCGGGCTCTCCATGCGCACTCTCCTTTTCCCAATCTATCCCATATATGAATGCAAATTCTGCATCAATGATGTCAGTCACCCCTCGCTACTATCTTCCCCCTCCCATATTTTTTCGAACACACTTACACACAACAAATGCATCAACACACAAAATGTCATATGTCCGACCCTCACTGCGAGCAACTACCGCAAGCTGACGCCCTGCAACTGGTAAAGCGTGCAACCCCTTATCAAGCACTCTCATTTTTCCAATGCCTAGTACATGCAATAGCTGCATCATTGATGCCAGTCACCCCCCATTACAATCTCTTCATTACATCCCCCCCCCTTTCTCTCCTCACTCCCCCCCTCCCCCCAAACAAAAAAACAAAAAAAACGTGCATACAAACATCAAAATTGATGGCGCCCCGCGACTGCAAAAAGACCGGATGAATTTGGATTTTTCAAAGGGAGAGGCTGAGTGCAGTGGAGAAGGGTTACACAAGAAGTGGGCGAGAGGGGCGTCTACGCATAGTAGTTGAGGTTAGCCTTCTTTTTGGCCTGCACCTGAATGATGCCCTCGTTGAAATCCTCGTGGTTGACCTCGGTGGCGTCCCGCCGCAGCGCGAGCATTCCCGCCTCCACGCACACCGCCTTGAGCTGCGCCGCATTGAAGTCGTCCGACGAGCGCGCGAGCTCCTCAAAGTTTACGTCCGGCGCGACGTTCATCTTGCGCGCGTGGATCTGGATGATCTTGGCGCGCGCATCTTCTGAGGGGTGCGGGAACTCGATCTTTCGGTCCAGTCGCCCGGAGCGCATGAGCGCGGGGTCGAGGATGTCCGCGCGGTTGGTGGCCGCGATCACCTTGATGTCCTCCGTGCTGCTGAAGCCGTCTAGCTGGTTGAGGAGCTCGAGCATCGTGCGCTGCACCTCGCGGTCCCCACTCAGCTCAGAGTCGAAGCGCTTCGTACCAATCGCGTCGATCTCGTCAATAAAGATGATAGCGGGACTCTTCTCCTTGGCGAGCAGAAACGCGTCGCGGACTAATTTTGCGCCGTCGCCGATAAACATCTGCACCAGCTGCGGACCCGCCAGCTTCAGGAACGCCGCGTTAGTCTGCGCCGCGCACGCGCGCGCGATGAGCGTCTTACCAGTCCCGGGAGGCCCATAAAGAAGAACCCCCTTGGGCGGCTTCACACCCAGCGCCTTAAACTTGTCTTTGTGCGTCACCGGGAGCACTATCGCCTCGACCAGCTCTTGGATCTGTTTGTCCAAACCGCCGATGTCCGAATAGTCCTCTGTCGGTTTCTCGTCCACTTCCATCGCCTTCACGCGCGAGTCGTACTCGGCCGGAAGAGTGTCTAGAATAAGGTAGCTGTCCTTGTTCACTCCCACCAGGTCCCCAGGCTTAAGGGAGTCTGGGTCCACGAGCCCTACAACCGGCAAGAAAATGGTCTGCCGGGTTGAAGTTTTCAGCACCACGCACTTCCCCTGCCGCTGGCTGTCCAAATCCACCGCCGCCCCGTCCTCCTCCTCCTCCTCGTCCGGAACCACGTCCAGAATCTCCACGATATTCCCCACAAGGTAAGGCAGCTGGTTGTTGAGCTTGATTTTCTCCTTGTTCTCCCTGATCCGCTCGTTCATGCTGCCCTGGTCCAGCGTCAGCCGCGTCGTCTCTCCCTTAAGAACGCGGATCTCGTTGTCCAAAAGCCGAGCGCGACGCAGAATGTCATCCGCGCTCATCTGCGCAAACTCATCCGGCAGCGCCTCCGCCTCGGCGTCATCAAAGATCTCCCTCTCCAAGTCCATTGTGCCTCGCCTGCCCCGCTCGCCACAGGATAAAACTTCAAGAGCTCTCTGCCGCCCAAACTACTGCACCCTCCTCAGATCCTTAGATCTCCTGTCAAACAAAGGAAATACAACGACAGCCTCGCAAGTGCAAGAAGATTGATAAAGACCACGCAGCTGGTGCTTACGCCTGGCGCTGAAAGTCCTGCACTGGGGCGGTCCTGTCTCGAATCTGGTCGAGCAATCTCTGTCAGGTACTCTCCTTTCTACCCCTGCATCATGGCGGAGTGTTATGAGGCGGACCAGGCCGGGGCGGGAGGGGGAGCACCGGCACGTACAGGTACAAGTACAACCTGCATATCGAATAATACACAGTCGCGGCGATAATGTGAATTGCATATTTTTTACAAGAAACATCAATAGAAACACCACCGAGCCAACATGAAAAAGGGAAAGGCCCCCGGTGCTTAATTAACGGCGCGGCGATAATGCGCATAGTCTAAGTTGGATTATATTCCTCAAAAAACACCACAAAGTCAGAAATCTGAAAAAAAAATGGTGGGGCAGGGGGATATGTTATAAGTAATCCGAATGCACTAATTAGATTCAGACATCTAGGTAATGCGAAAGTAGCATTACTTAGACCACAATACCACATCAGTCCAATAACCACCGGTATGGTTATAGCGAGCATCTCCTATTCGGAGGCTTGCTCTCTTTTAGTTTCACCGCCAGCCCATCTGCCATGCTCGTGGTCCCAATAACTATGTATTTCATGCTTCCTCTCGTGAACTTTTCTCCGTGGTTCATAAGGTTATGGGCTCCTCTATCTTAGTCGTAGAATTTTTCACCTTACCTCCGCCCTCATTGTGTGGATACTTCCCTCCCCGCCATCCCCGTGCGGGCTTTCCTCTTCCGTTTGTACAATTCAATACTTTCCGCAGCTTTTCCTTTCCTCCCGCTCGGGCCGTCCGACCGCATCGCCAACTCTTGAGAGCGACGGATGACCCAGGCGGCATCTCACCCACTGCTCGTACTCGACCTTGTGGCCATGTTGTATATCTGTTTGGGACGCGGAAGGGGGGTGCGCTTACGGGTGCACACCTCATTTATAGAGTGCACGATGCATTTTTAGCGGTCTTCGACATCAGCGCCCACGTCCGTGGTGACATCTTGTGCCCCACTTTTGAGTGGAGTAAACGGAAAGATAGTGTAAGACACCGGGGCATTAGGCCGAGGGGTCGGCGGGCATCACGCCGTCTCACTCAAACCACCGTTAGACACAATAATCACTAGTAGATTTTCCCACTGTGTTTGGCACATGTGGCTCCTAAGAAAGGCGGCGTCTCCGGCGCCCCCGGCGGTGGCTGCGGCCGTGGAAACACATCACCCCGGTCTCACACTTCGGACGCGGAGTCCGAAGCATCCATGCTCGGCGCCATTGTGGCCCAACTCACCTCGGTCACCTCGCGGCTCAACGCTATCGAGCAACCTCCGCCGGAGGAGACCCCACTCCCTGTGAGCCCTCCTAGCGTTACACCTTTGGAACACCCATGGGCAAGGACCCCGCCTCGCCCTCTATCCTCATCTACACCACCACCGCTCCCCGGCCCCGTCAGTCGACAGACTATCGATCCGGCTGTCGTTCATGTGGCCCAGCTCGCACCCGCGGACCTTGATCGGGACTCTAGCCTTCACCACATAAAACTTTACCTTCCCTTTCTCTTGTCGAACCAATCATTTGAAAGATGAAAACATATGGCCTTGAGTTACGCCATGCTAAATTCCCAAACGACATTCATCAGTCCATCTTGCATTAATCATGGGCACTTGTTGACCCACGCGCACAAGGAGATCTACAAACCCTTCTCATACATTGAGTTGCTCCGCACCCCGATGCACGGCAAGCGCTCACATCTGTCCCGGCGTCCCAAGTTGATGTTGGGTGTATATCTTGGCATGCATTGTCACGCAAAGGCTTGACACACAAAGTATGTCACTCACCATGCGGTTGGCGCAACAGCTCATTATGACACAACGCCCGGGTTGTCTCTTAGGGCCTACGTCCACAATATACAACTTACGTATGGAGAACTCAACGAGTATTGTCTCATGGCCGACGGCGCTATCATCCTTCCCGAGCATTTTCTAAGTACTTTCATGCTTGTGGGCAAGTCTCAAGAAGGCTCTCTTGCCTGGACATGCAAAACAATGCATTGTCAATGCCTTCGGCCCTCATTTCTCCATCCATGCAGCTCAGCTCACCCAACACAACCTCCGCCCAGTTGACCATCTCGACGACCCGGTGACTCATGCCGCGAATGCGCCCCCACAAGCACATGCGGCGGCGTTTCTTGCAGGAGGCAACCCTCATCCAAGGTCTCCAACAACTCCCGTCAGTCGTCCTCCTCGTCGTCACTAGGGCAAAGGAATTTCAGCTCAATTTGGAAACCAATGTGGGGCACGCGGCAACCATGACCACGGTGCTCCCATTGCACAACTATTGATTCGGAGATTGTCACTTCAGCTCGAAAAACACAATTTTGGCCGCACACTTCAACCGCCTTCAGTCTCCTAGTGCCTCGGGGATATGTGCATGATAAGTACTACATTTGTATGACCAATCATACACTTGAGTCACGTACAAAACGGATAAGCCCCACGCGAGGAAAAGTTAGTACTTTGTCAAATTTTGGTAGCGTGTACCTGAGGGTGTTTTCTTCTAACCTCCGTTGACTCAAAACCTGGGGTGGTGCGGAAGCGGTTCAAACGTGCAATTTGCCGAGATTGCATGTCGGCGACTCACCACCACCCCCATGAGGAAGACGGTAACGACTGGAGCGCGCGTCTCCGCCCGTAGAGGCCTCCTTCAGCCCCTAAAAGATGGTTCACAACGACAACAACGTGACCGAACCTACGGGACAGTCGGCGAGTCTATCGGTGAAGGCATATGGGTGGTAATGTGGGATGGCATGCCGCCGAAACACGAGTTGGCTTGCGCTCTACTCGTCGAACCCGACAACGCATGCCGTTTAACCCCAGCGCCAACACAGACCAGCAACGCACAACGCGTTGCAGTGTAAATACCCTTTCAACCCCCCCGGCCAACGGTGCAAATTCCCGGTGCAGTTACGGAGAGTGCGTTATTATCACGAATTATTACAAGGTCGGTAGTTAGCCATACCGGTACGCCGACTATCGAACCGGCACTACCTATCGAGCTTATGTCGTGGAGGTTCTCCGCTAACTCCGGTTCCGGCGACATATCGCCACCTACCGAAGCGGGGGAGATTCCCGGCAACACCAGCGAAACCCTCGATATGGAGGGCGACCCGTGTGACGACGAGGGCGACCCCGCTCTCCCCGACGATACCGCCCAGGACTCCCAAGGCGTCGAGGACGCCGCGTCGGTCCTACCCTTATCTGGCATCACTGTCACATTACGTCAACCAAGGACAATGGCGACATGGACGGTGTTCCAACATGTAACGCTGCCGAGCACGACCCACATGCAGACACAATTGCGGTGCGTGTCGCTCAAATGGGAGGGCAGGTGGGGCTGAAGGAAGGCTTACCTGTGATGGACGGACGAGTTGACATCTTGAAGCTGTGGCTCCGGCTCTACCCGGGGACATGCACGCCGACCTACGGAAGCTTTACGATGCAAGCTTAAGCAAGAGGGCGGACTTTACGCAGGCCAACCTAACACTCCAGCAGAGTTTGTCATGTTTTCCTGGGGTTTGATGGTAGCGGGAACCGTCTATGGGTAAAGGGGTAGAGATTTGTGGGAGAATAACAACATGCTTGATTGAATAAGAGACCATCCACAATCTCAAAAATACATGGCATTCCACGGGTTCAAGATTATTCGCTATCTTATTAAATATTGCAAAGCAAGGATACAAAAGATTGGCCTACTAGACCCGTGGGCATGGTTCCGGAATGGTGTAGACGACTTCAACACAAATAGGAGGGACGTTCTACACCAAGGGGTCTACTAAACGATGGATTAAAGTATGTCGGCTTATAAACCTCGCGAAGACAAGCTAGGCGGACTACCCAACATAAGCTACATACACCGCAAGCCAAAGCCCTTTTGGACGGAGATGGAGACTATGTGCGACTGTGCAACCGGTGTGATGGTCTATATGGAGGTGCAAGAGGGGAAGGAAGCAATTTGCAGCCGAACATGGAGTGTATACCGCGTGTGTGCTACGAATGGCGAAGGATGCAAGTGATGAAGGCATGCCGCTATCTGGGGATGCTTGGTTCGGGTCTGTTATTAAGGTAAGAGAAGCATAACGAAATTTATCGCTGTCTTGTGTTATGTGCTTTCCTATATGGAATAAGCAATTACCTTCAATATTCCACATGCATGCCGTTGTGGCCCTTGGCATGATGAAGCGCCACTTCACCGGAGTTGTGAATACCTTGCACGACCTCTTCCCCAAGGCTTTTCTTGAGGAATCCTTGTCTACGGCACATGCAGGGAGCAGAGTCCACCTCAACATTATTGCGAAAGGTGTTTAACTTGTGGCAATAGGCTTTAAGTACAACCGGCGCAAAGTTTTGTTTTAACCTCCACTGTCGGCGAGGGCGGCATGGTCGACGGCAACCCCTGCATTCAAAGTTGGGCGGACGACAACGGCAACATCGCTACATGTGCTGTCTCTCGATCCCATGTACTGTCCAACTACTTCGAGCGCAGTCCTCGGGTAGTAGACATCCACAACCAATCACGACAACACGAGCTCGCGACGGAGGAAGCTTGGCTAACCCAAGACTGTTGGTTCCGACTAGCGACTACCTTGGCCGGTGTTTGCGTTACCGTCGGTTGGAAACTCGTCAATTTCACGTCTCCACTTCCCACCCCTACTCAGCCCTAAGTATCAAGGACTTTGCTGAGATTTTAAGAAAGACGTTGGTCAACAACGGGCTACAGGATCACGTTGTGCCGGCCCAACGTCGGGGAAGGACAATATCCCTACCTTTGGGCCGAACAGAAACGGATCCTCCAAAAAGAGCGCGTCCACGTCCCCGATAACTTTGGCCGCTCAGAAAAGGGCCGAAGCAAGCAAGCTCGTTGCCTCCGGTGCTACCGCGACGAGGGTGTTCTTCTCTGGACGTCTTTCTACTGCGTGCAATGTAGGATTCCCATGTGTATGCCCGGCTTCCGCCACAGCCGCGACTGCTTCGAGCAACACATGCGACTAGACCCGGTCGCTCTTGGCAACATGAAGCGAGTCCGCACGGAATAAATACGCCCCACTACTGCGCCCCGACATCCATTATCCTTCCCGCCTCCATTGTTAGGCGGGCGTGGTCAAACCATACCGCAGGATAGGGATGGTCGCTCGCTCAGGAGCCCGAAGTCGGTTGTGCAGACGAGATTGAGCTTAGGCGTGTCTGCCGTTACTTTAGATATTCACCACATGTACATAGCGGTATTTAACATTAAAAAAGCAATGATTATGAAAACGCGGGATCATACATGCCAGTTTATGATACATCATATCATCATACACATATCCCCGAGGCACTAGTGTCCATCTCAGTGAGGTCATTGACATACCGGCTTCTCCGGCTCCTATTGACGACGCCCAACACTCCGACAACGAGGTTACATCCCCGCTCTGTCAAGTCGCCATATTGAGCATGCACCCTTCCTTACCCCTTTCCGACTATTGGGATGTTGATTCGGCTTGTTCCATCAGCTTGTCAACTCACTGCGATGACTTCTTATCGTTCACGGCATCAAACGCCAATTCCGAAGTTGGGGGTGTCGGCGTAAGTATTCATGACAATGGTATTGCTCGCATTCGGATTCCCCTCCAGTCGGGCACCATCATTATCACTCGCGATCTGTTCGCCCTCTTCAACCTTTACTCATTTCAAGCTCCTCTTATGGAATAAGTTGCCTTCTGAGTATTAGTTGGCTACAAGAACACAGTGGCTATGAAATATGCTTCCATGGCGACACATATGCTCCCATGACGACACAAAATGCATTGCCATGGCTGTGGATTGCTCCGTATCCTTGTGGCATAAGTGCCTAGGGCACTTGCACATGCGTGTACTCCATGCACAACACTCCAACGGCGTTCCCTCTATCCATGCCCTAGCCACAAGACTAAGCATGAGTTCTTGTGACTCGTGCCTTCTCCACAAGGCTCGTGCAGCTATTTGAAACACGACACCTTGTACTAAACATGCCACCCCGCTGATGCACCTCTCATGTAGCATACGGGGCAAGTCCATGTTCCCTCTCCCCATGAACTACGCTATTGTAAGCTAGTCGCCGACCACCACACTCACTACATGGGGGTGCGTTTTATGAAGACTAATAGTGAGTCATGTGCTCACCTTGCGAACATCATGCTGGATGCTTAGCACACTCATGCGAAAGATATTGCTTCGGCCTCGGCTTTTGCTCTCGCGTTGACACTCAACTAATGTGTGCTCGACTGGGCGATGCCACACAACTCTTTGCCCCCTATGCACATCACATGTTGGGTAAGGGACTACGGCAGAACGGCCTTGGCGTACACTTTGCAACTACGCGTCTACAATGTTGCACAATATGTTTGTGCCAACTTCCATGTGGTCTTTCGCCATGAGCAATATTGTCGATCTCCGCAACCGCACGTTCAGCCCAGCGGTTGGCACATATCCGGCGGTGTATGTACCCATCACCCTCCTCACGGGCCTCATTCCCGACGTCTCTCTCTTCCGTGTGCTCGATCGCGCCGCATTCGCTAAAGTGCCGGACACTCGGCGGCACAAGCTGGATCCTAAATCCTTCAGGGGTGTCTTCGTTGGCTATCCGTACAAGTCCCCGGGCTATCGAATCTATAATCCCACAACTCGCCGCATCACCACGTCAATCCATACAGTCTTCCAAGAGCACATCCCCGGTTTCAGCACTTCCTCGACGCCGTCTCCATCACATGTTTCACTGGAACATGTTGCGTTTGATGCTCCCCCGGACCGTCCATCGCGCGATCGCCATCCACCCCCACACTTGTCCGTCTACGTCGCAAATGTGTCTACAGTTCCTCTCGCTCGCGTCACTCAGTGTTGCGACCCGGGGATGCACCCCGACCCCTCCGACACACTTTACCTCCTTTCCCTCGACTACCTCTCCTCCCTCGCCCCTCCTATTGTAGCCCCGGCGTGGCCCCAAGTCGCCTTTTTGTCCGTCAAGGAGTGCCCCTAACCCAAGTCATATGCCGCTGCGACAAATGGACCCCACGCGGAGCATAGACAGGCCGCTATGCAACAAGATCATGAATCTTTACAGTCCAACCGCATGTGGACGCTTGTCGACCTCCCTCCATGCTGCAAAACCGTGAACATTGAAATTGAAAATGTTTGCAACAATACCAACAAGTTGAACCGGCTCGTATATATCGGCCCTCTATAACCTAACAATGTAGGACTTAAGAGTAAAGTTTAAACAAGGTACTCTTCGACCAGGTACACCTATCGACATACCTATCTCCAATGTGTGCCGACGTTCCTCGGGAGTTTTATAGAAAATGTAAGCAGCCGCAGCAATTGCCACAGACCCCCCCCCCCCCCCTAATAATCAAGAAAACCGGATCTGAAAATGAATCCACTTGTCAAGAAATGCAAAACTAAACTGTTGCTCGACCTTCACGATGCACGGCCCGCTCCCACCGAACCAGGGTGCCGACCGGACTAGGCCGATCGGCGTTCGGGAGGGACGATGAGCCATCGTAATCTAGTTCCCGCGTGACTTCGGTCTTGCCGAAGATAGGAGGGGAGAGGCTGGCAAAAAACTGTCCTCACGTAGTCGCTCGTTCATCCCGCCGTCGCATCCCGCAGACCCCGCCCCAAGGTCGTTGCCGCTCCTCCCGACGCGACGTTGCTCCTTGTCGAGATCCCCCGTCACCTCTAGGGCAAGTGGGTGAGGACCGAGATACACCGATAGAGGGAAAATCTTGCGCTCTAGCTTCCGCGCCTGATTGTTTCCCGCTCATTTCCCCGGTTTTCTCTTTGTCTTGTCCTCATGTGCATGTTTGGTAGTCCGACCTGCGCCCGTACCCTCCCTCTATGATCGCGCGTCCACCGAGCAACCATGTTTCGAGTGTGGGCCTCCGCGCTCACCCGAGCCCACACTCTATGTATATATAGGTCTGTCAAACGGTACTGGGTGTCGAAAAAGGGGGGGGGGGGGGGGGGGGGCAAGTCACCGTCGCCGGATCCTTGGAGCCGCGGGTGCGCGGGAATCAATCAAAACCCTCCGTTCGGGGTTTTGGGTTCGGAGGGTCGTCGCCACCAAATCGTGTCGCTCCTCCCGTCGCGATCATCCTCCTTGCCGCCCAAGTGTGCTTCTCCCCCCGGGAGATGTAGCCTAGCGACGTAGCAGTGCGCCACTAAGCGCCATGCCATGGTGTTGCTTCCCGACTGGCTGATAAAATCCGGCGGTGCAGTTTCGCTCGTACTATCCTCAAATGACTGTGGGCCCACCCCTATCATTCACATGCATGACGGTAGCCACTCCAGTGTCCTTGCGTACGATTCCGATCCATGTTGGGAGAACTAAGGGAGATCTGCGGGGTAGGGCAGGGTAATAACCTCTACGCTGGGTGGGTACACAATTTTTAGCACCCAAAAAGCCCCCCGTAAGTGGCGTTCCGGTGGCGGCTGATCATAACGATCACCGCCGCCTCACATAGCCGCTGCTCCGCTTGCAATCGACCACCGGCATGTGTCATGTCGTGCCTCGCCCCATGGGTAGGTTCGACTCGCACAAGGTTGGTCGACGGCTAGCGAGCGCCCTTTCCAAGCGCTGCTTCCCGGTTGACAATCGCTAGCTCCAACATCCGCGCCCCACCGCTTATCTAGCCGTACCCTCCTCGCAACTGCACGCTCCTTAGGTACATACCCCACCCCCCCAAAGTAGGATTGCATCCATTTGTATGTGACCGCCGCAAAAGAACGTATCGGAGGGGCCGAGCGGGAGATCCTTGCGCCGGTATTGCACAGAAATTACTTATTGAAAAGCCCTATGTACAAGGCTTTCCCGAGAGTTGTTGATCCCGCGAATCGCGCTGTCGGCCCCCTAAGCCCCCTACCGTGCCAAGCCTGGCACGGCTACGGGGTTTCGAGCGCCCACCACGGGGAGGTAAGGGGATACCGACGGGCATGCGAGCGCACCCCCCTCCGGCGCCGCCGGCGGGCGCCAAGTTGTGAGCAACATGTGGGTCTTTACGGTTAAAACGGATCACACATGCGCCGTGTCTCGTTTCAAAGCCATAATTATTGCTAAAAGGTTGCATTCAGCGCGAGGGCATCAACAAAACTAACACCTTCTCCCCCGTCATTCGCCTTGCTAGCATGCGCGTGTTCCTTGCCCTCGGGGCAGCCATGGATCTCGACATGCACAAGTTCGACATAGACACAGTCTTCCGTTATGCGCTAATCAAAGAAGAAGTTTATATCCGACAACATCGCGGTTTCAGTGACGACACCAACAAGGTATGCCACTTCCGGCGCTGCCCCTATGGCCTGCAAGAGTCTCCGTGCCAATTCAATGAACTCCTACGCGCATTGCTAGTGCAGAATGGACGGGTACAATGCGTACATGGCCCTTGCATCTACGTATTCCGCAACAACGACATCTTCGCAATGATCGGTGTCTATGTGGATTACCTCCCCCTTGTTTGCAACAACACCTAGTGGGTCCTCGACTTCAAAACCCTCCTTGGTCAACGGTTCAAAACCAAAAACCTTGCTGAGTTGTCGAGCCTCCTTGGCATGCACATCACTTGGGACAGATTTGCGCGCACCACTTCCATCGACCAATCCGCGATGTCCACGACAAGCGCATTATGTCCGGTTGCTCCCCCTCCTCCTTCCCGATGGACCCTAGTTTCTTGGCTGGACTACCCTCATCCACCCTTGTTCAACTGACCGGCATTGTGCGGCTCGCCTACCCCAGTCTTCTTGGCAGCCTCCGGTATGCCGTTGTTTGTTCTCGCCCGGACATCTCTACCGCCCTCAACATCCTCGGCTTTGTACAAACCGAGCCCTCCGAACTTCACTTTCGCGGCTTGAAGAAGGTATTGCGCTATCTGAAAGGAACTGTCGATGTGCGCTTGACGTTGGGGGGGGGGGGGGGGGGGGGGGGGGATCCGACCACTCTATCCAATTGCCCGGCTTTGTTCGCTGCAGATTGAACCAACGAGACCCGATAACGCAGATCAAAATGTGGTTATGTCTTCACACTGCTTGTGAAGGCTGCAATAAGTTACCACAGCTGGCAACATACATGCGTCGCACAGTCAACGTACAAACTGAATACTACAATGCCGCTGACGCAGTACGCGAAGCCCTTCACCTTCGTCACCTTGTTTGCGAGCTCCTAAACGTTCCCATCCCTGACACTACTACCATTTACGAAGACAATCAGAGCACGATTACCTACTCACAGAACGTTGTGGGGAGTGTCAAAACCAAAAACATTGACTTGAAGTATCACTTAGTTAAAAAACGTGTGAAACACGGAACCGTCAAGCTCGTGTATTTCCCAGATAATGGCCGACACACTCACCAAACAAGTCCTCGGACTAGCACCGTCCATATGTACCACCACTATTATGGGGTCAATTGGTCCAATGAACCGTCACATTCCCTAGCTATCTTCAAGGGGAGTGTTATAAGTAATCCGAATGCATTTGCTAGATCCAAACATCTAGGTTATGTACCCGGACGCGCCCGCCGGCGGCGTAGCGGCGGCGGTCCCGAAGGGCGGGGGGGGGGGGGGGGGGGGGGGGGGCAGCTCGCAGACCCGTCGGTATCCCCTCACCTCCCCGTGGTGGGCGCTCGAAACCCCGTAGCCGTGCCAGACTTGGCCCGGTACGGGGCTGAGAGGGCCGACAGTGCGATCCGCTGGATCAGCGACTGTCGGGAAAGCCTTGTACATAGGGCTTTTGAAAAAGTAATTTCTGTGCAATACCGGCGCAAGGATCTCCCGCTCGGCCCGTCCGATATGTTTTTTCGTGGCTACATACTACTCGATACAGTCCTACTTTGGGGGGGTGGGGCATGTACCTCAGGATGGTGTGGTGGCGAGGAGGGTACGGCCGGATAAAGGGTGGGACGCGGGCGTTGAAGCTCGCGATGGTCAGCCGGGAAGCAGCGCCAAGAAAGGGCGCTCGCTCGCCGTCGACCAGCCATGTGCATGTCGAACCTTCCCGGGGGGAGAGGCACGACATGACACCGGCCGGCGGTCGGTCGCAAGTGGAGCAGCGGCTATGTGAGGCGGCGGTGATCCCATGATCAGCCGCCGCCGGAAAGCCATGTACGGGGGGCTTTTTGTGAAACTTAAAAAAATGTCCGTACCCGGCGTAGAGGTTAATGCCCTACCCGGATCTCCCTTAGTTCCCCCAACAGAGATCGGAAAGGTACGCAAGGACACGGAAGTGGCTACCGTCCCACGTACGAATGATATGGGTGTACCCACTGTTCTCTGGGGGGCGTGAGGAGGGTACGGGCGTAATTACTACTGCGCCGGATTTTCAGCAAGTCGAGAAGCAACACCATGGCAGAGCGCTCATTGGCGAAATGGCGAACAACTACGTCGCCATGCTACATCTCCCGGGGGGGGGGTACGCTTGGGAGGCAAGGTGGATGGTCGCGACGGGGTGAGCAACACGATATAACGACGACGACCCTCCCGGTCGGCGCCGCCGGAAAACCCCGAACAGAGGGTTTTGATTACTTTCCGCGCACCCGCAGCCCGAAGGATCCGGCTACGGTATCATGCTCTCCCCCCTCCTCCCCCGTATTCATTCGACACCAAGTACCGCTTGACATACCTAAAAGAGAGTGTGGGCCATGGTTAGCGCGGAGGCCCACTCTCGAAACATGGGTGCTCGGTGGACGCACGATCATAGGGGAGAGGGTACGGGCGCACGTCAAACTACGTGACAGGTACCCGGGTGCCAGACAAAGAGAGAAACCGAGAAAATGAGCGGGAAAAATCCAGACGCGGAGGTTGAAACGCCATGTGTTCCCTCTGTCTCCCACCCGCACTCAAGGTAACGGAGGATCTCGACAAAGAGCAACGTCGCGTCGGGAGGAGCGGCAACGACCTTGGGGCGGGGCCTACGGGAGGCGACGGCGAGATCAACGAGCGACTACGTGAGGACAGTTTCTTGCCAGCCTTTCCCCTCCTATCTTCGGCAAGACCGAAGTTACGCGGGAGCTAGATTGGGCTGGCCCGTAGTCCCTCCCGAACGCCGACCGGCCTAGGCCGGTAGGGATCCCGGTTCGGTGGGAGCTGGCCGTGCTGCATCGTGAAGGTCGAGAAGCAGTTTAGTTTTGCATTTCATGACAAGTGGATTTATTTTCAGATTTGGTTGTCTTGATCGCAAAACTGTTTATGTTGTTACTGCTTAGGCGGGGGGGGGGGGGGGGGGGGGGGGGGGGGGGGGGAGCTGTGGCAATTGCTGCGGTTGCTTACAATTGTTTATTCCCCGAGGAACGTCGGCACACATTACATATGGGTGTGTCGATAGGTGTACATGATCGAAGAGTACCCGGTCTAATCTTCGCTCTTAAGTGTCCTCCATGGCTGAGCTTTAGACGGCCGATAGACAACATCCGGTCCATTAGGCTGGCATTGTTGTAAACAATTTCCAACCATCAATTTCAAATGTGTCAATAGCATTACTTAGACTACAATACCACATCAGTCTAGGAACCGCCGGTGCGGTTATAGCGAGCATGTCCTATTCGGAGGCTTACTCCCTTTTCGTCCCACCAATAGCCCATTTGACAAGCATGACAACTACGGTTTTCACGCTTCCTCTCGTGAACCCGTCTCTATGGCTCACTTGGCTCAAGCAAGACAATATTTACAAGTAAAGAGCAACGGAGTAGCATCAATTTGACTGCAAGTGGAGCATGGACATAATATGCGGCAAAAAGCCCAAAAGGGAAAGTCGATCTACGAGAGAGAATGGACTGAATAGGGCAATTTGCCTCTGAAAGCTAAGAGCTTACACAAGTCTGTTTTTGTTTACTATTGCTGTCACTGCATGTGGGAGTGGACGCAAAGGTAGAGAGATGGAAGATGTTTGACTTTTATTGAGTTAAGAGTAGAATGTAAGAAAAAATGGATAACTATGTCACCCCCCTCCACTACACTTGGCTTAAATAGGCTTAGCGTACCTAGCTTGCGCCTTCTCTCTCATGGTCCCCGTGCCATGCGTGAGGGCTCTCGTAACGGTATGATCAAACGAGCTTGTTATTGTATTAGGAAATTATACAATCGCATCGTTTAGCAAGTTAAATTAACTGCACATACTGTAAGTACCGGGAGGTATTCGTATAACAACATTGTACAACACCTTGAGCTAAATTGCAGTGGCGACGTAAGCGCGGTGCGTCCTTCCGATGGAAAAGCACGAAACAAATCAGTAACGAGTACTTGTACAATGTCATGCAATGCAATGTTACAAGACAATACTCGTCGCACTCGTACCCTCCCCCTCGTAAAAGATCAGTGAAGCCAACTCAAATGCAAACCTCCATGGTAATCTTGGGCTCCTTTATTAAGCAGTATATTATGACTCGGGAATGCGCGTTGGGCAAGCATGCATGATGCCGATGTACGCATGAGTCCGGGCAAACGCGTGCCATTGGGGCGTTTCCAGAAAATCTTGTAACCTCTTTTTACGGTGTACTTCGTTCAACCGGTGCCATACATGTGGAGTGTTGTCATCGTCGAAGTGCGTCATGAATAGCAAATATTTCCCTCGTTGACCATGTGGGGACTTGATGCACCCAGCAAATTGAGAGAGACGTCGAACTCCTCATCGTCATCATTGGCGTCGTAGCCCGGACAATATGACGTATGTGTCGGTAGTAACTTTAATCTATAAATTTATTTCCCAATATGCTCCTCGACAGCAAAAGGTCCAAGACGTCGATCGCGTAGCTTCCGGTGCGACTGTCCTCGTAGGATAAGATTTTCTGTAATTATTGTCACCTTGTCTCCTGGAACAAACTGTGGGGCTGTCGATGGTTCTGAACGAGCTTGCATATCATCTTTGAGCAATTGTAACGTAGAACGTACCAGAGCGTGTAACTCATGTAACAATCTTTACCTTAAGTCTTGCGAAATAAGAATCGAATAAGGTCGCATGCTAAACAAGTCGGGAGACTCCTCACGCGAGAAACCAAAATTAGTCTCAAAGGAACACGGGAAGAGTTGTACGTGAATTCTACTTGAGGCATCATGGTTGTCCAAACTGATCCATCACAGCGACAGGAACAACGCCGTAGTTGCTGAAATATTTTGTTGACGCGCTCCGTTATTAGACCATCCGTCTCTAGGTGTCGACTAAAAGACATGTTCAGCCACGTTCCGAGGTGTTTCCAAAGTGTTTGCCAGAAGCCATTGGCGAATTTCAGGTCGCGATCAACGACCATCACTCGAGGTAGTCCATGTAATCTGCATACATCGTGTAAAATCAACCGGCAATTTCCTTTTTGCTGTTACGCTCTATGTACACGGTAGAAAATGGGCTATATACGAGTAAGATGATCGACCACAGTCAGCACATTGTCAAAGCCATTGCTATCAAGCGAGTGGGTCAAGAAGTCAAGCACATCTGTGTGCCACGGTCTGGATGGAAAATGCACATGGTAAAGAGTCGTAGCCATCTTGTGTTGAATCTTAGATCGTCGACACACGACGCAGCACTCACAAAAGTCTTCCACATTTTGGCGAATTCGTTTCCACCAAAGTCTGTCGAGCAATTTGAAAAGAGTCCTTGCGACTTCTATGTGGCCAACTGAGTGAAGGTCGTGCACTTCAAATATCAATCTCAGTCGGAGCTCATAGTTCCGTGGGACACACAAGCGATCGAGGCGCACAAAGTACCAGTTTTGGACAATAACCTCTCCCAAACAGCTCACCTCATACGTGCCAAATACACCCCCCTTGCAAACGCCAACCGCAGCCACTGGCCAGGCACAGTGGTTGACATCCTCCCCATCGTCATGAGCCGCACAGGTTCACCGCACTCTTCCACCATCACAAGTCTCACCTCCCTACTCACCGCCCGCACAGACCCTCCTGACAAACTCATCTCCAAAGCGCGCCTCGACACGTCTCGAATCCTTGCACAACTCCACACGCATACTGTCCAATGGCTACATCATCTCCTACTCATATACCGCATCAAATCCCGCACGAGCTCCCGCCGCACCTCCGCACATTGCCCCTTCGCGCGCCCCTAAATGCACGCCGCCCTCGCCTCGTCTTGCACAACTCCCCGGGGGCGGGAGTAAAACCCCCGAACATCCATGGAGAGGTTGGATTTAGGTGGTTGGTCTAGCCCTGACTTGTAAGTTCCTTGTATGGCATAGTTGGGAGGACCCGGAGACAACAACCGGCGCATACGGTGTTTGGTGTAAACCGGCGCATACGGTACATGTTGTAAACAATTTCAATTTCAATTTCAATACCAATTTTGGCTTCAATCCGACTGTTTTTAGTCCACTCACCCTCGTCCACAAGTAACAAGTCTTGTGAGTACCCTTCGCGAATGAGATTAGCAAACTTAGGGCTCAACTGCAACGCGTTGACATAGTACGTGTAACTGCGCGTCGTAGAACATCGGCTGCGACTTCCGTTGCGGATGTACATCGGGCGGAACCTCGCCGTCTCAAAATAGTGGAACTGTGGCTTAAGGTACGAAGTACGGTGTCCGATGTAACGAACTTGCTTCGTTTAAGCCCCCCTTGCGGTACGCAAAGTAATTGTTTCCATGAACGGCTGCAAGTTCCACACTAGCGAGCTTGCCGCTTGCTTAACCGTTCGTTTAGTTGCGTGAGAAGATGTCGCAGTGCGTCATAATATGTTGCGACAAAGAACTTAGAGCAGCATTCAATTAACACCGCAAATGCTTTACCACTTCGCATACGGCCAATGCCTCCAAATCATAAACGGAGTAAGTGTATATTAACCTCCACGCTCAGCTATATTCAGCTTACGCGCCCCGTAAGCAAGAGAATGGTTGAAGCCCTCCTCCTTAGTCTTGCAACATGAATGTTGCAATCCCCATTGTCGAAGCATACGTACCCACGGTGAACATTGCGTCCGAGTTTACCTCCGGAAGGATCTAGCATGGCGCGGAAGTGAGCCGTAACTTGAGAGTCTCGAAGGCGTCCAAATAGGCAAACGTCATCGTAAGCTTTATTTGTGGCGGGGACTTTCGCAATAAGTCCGTCAATGAAACCGTTAGGTAGCTAAAATAAAGGATGAACTTGGCGCTGAAGTTGCAAAATTCCATGATACTGCGAACTTCCTTTTGTGTCGTGGGCACTTGCCAATCCTTAACAGCCCAGACGTTCTTGGCCGAAATTGAAATTTCACCACCGGACACAGCGTAGCCAAAGTACTCCATCTCCTAAAGACTAAAGACGCATTTCTTAAGGTGTAACTTTAAGACCTCCTTTTTGAAGTTACGGTTGCTTTGGTGATGGCGTGACGTTAATCACGTAAAACTCAGTGTTACGTCCCATGTGAAAAGTTTTGCGCACGAACTTTTGAACCTTGCCATATGACATTAAGAGACATTTTGGACGTCGCTCTTTTGCATGGGTCAACACTGTTGTGCCGCCCATCACACTGAAAACACGTGTCATTCTGAACAGCAAGGAAGCTTACTTGTCATCATGATACACGTAAGAGATCTCGCAAATTGTCGAAGACGTCACACGATGAGCGTTAGCGAGTCGAACTCAGGTGTTGAGTTTGGCCTTGCGAGTTTGAAGTGAAAGGCCTTGTACGAGGTCCTCTAAAACGAAATCAAGCCTCGCAGCGCAATCGACTGATCCAGAAATTAGTTGTCCACCATCTAGAGTTTTCACGTTAAGCTCGGTTCGAATAAGCGGGCGAGCTTCTGTGAGATATATCACCTTGGCGGTAGCGTCCAAGGGAGAATGTCGGAGCGTAGCGATAGACTCTGTATGTTCGTTTGTCGGTACATGCAGCGATAGGGGTTCAACATGAACATAAGGAGCGATCGAAGCTTAATCGTTAGACTGACAATCAGCGTCAACCAACTACAATGGGAATGGTCATGAAACATGTGCCACAACTTCTTGCTTGGTCGGGATATCCACAGATTGGTGCGAGTAAGCAATTATGTCCTCGCAAAAACTCTTTGTACAACTTACAGTGTAGAGTGAGTTCGTTAAACTTAGCCCACTTTGGTAAAACAAGCACCGCCATCGTAGACATCGGACATGTACGCCTGCAACTCTCGAAATGACATGCAATCTCTTTAGCGAACTCCCAGAGAGGGTTCACGGACATTCTCTCTCCAGTCAAATCTCTCTCCATGATCGAGTCACTCGGCGAACAATGAGGTAAGTCACCGTGCAAATTAAGACATTCGTCATCCGTACAACCATCCAAGGTGAAGTTGACTCGTGCGTGCAAAGGCTCGAAAACACAGTCACCCAATTTCCAATCAACGAAACGTGTGGTTGTTACAAGTCTACGATTGCCTCTCTGTTTGCTCTAACGACGACGTCCTTCTACAAGGTTTACATGTGTCGAAATTATAGTCGGTGGAGGTGTCGAACTTGTTTTGTCAATTTGGCTAACAATGTTGCAAGATGGCAAGAAATGAAGCCAACTACTCAAGCTCATCCGAAGAGCAGCTCTACCACCTTTCTATTTGGCCGTGTCGACCGACTCCTTGCCCTATATTCCCGGTCGGCACGCCCACGACCACGACCACGACCTCGACCGAAACCTTCACCACGTTGAAAGCGCTTAGACCCTTCCGCTTTAAGATTGACAACATGGCGCTTGTTGGAAGGTCGGCCACTTCATGACTTGTGAGATGGGGTAGGTGCGCTCCTCGCACGGCCGAGATGAAGCGAATCATTCACGAGGACATTCAAAAAATTCTGTAATTCAGCATGGGGCACGGTGTACCCCTTTGCTGAGAATAACTCAAGCCACGGTACTTGGCTTGAGTTTCAAGTTAGAAATTTGCTAGACCATTGATGAAGCGAACACACTAGAACTCATGCGTAAGAGGTTGTCAAGATTTCCGTGAAACGTCGCTGAACTGATGGGTGTGGTCGGCGTAATTCAGTGAGCCTTGCGAAGCGAACACACTAGAACTCATGCGTAAGAGGTTGTCAAGATTTCCGTAAAACGTCGCTGAACTGATGGGTGTGGTCGGCGTAATTCAGTGAGCCTTGCGTAAGTCCAATCAAGGAATTAATCGCGTCATATCGTGTTTCGGGTGGTAGGGACGTCCTGTGGATCTCCGTAACCAAAGCGTCGAAAGTGCCTAGAATTGCACCCTGCTACATGCGGTTAAGCCACTACCTATTTCGAAGGTCATGATAGTTGAGACGTAACCCACACGAGAACGTTCTACGAGTCAAGACTGATGCCAAACATGACGAAGCGTTGCGATTGCATCTCCTACAAATCTTCAAGATTGTTTGCGTCTTAGCCTGACTTGCATGTGGGGTTAATCGCCGCCTTTCGTTGCGTCTCAGCTATTGCTATGCTCAACCCAACAAAGTTGGTTGCATGGGCCGGACCGCCCATGCGTAGCTCAGTAGGCGTATCACCACACAGCTTATTAATGTAACCATTTTATCAATATCCATATCCACACATGGTCTGAGTCGGCAACGGTGAAGTGAACTTGGAAGAAGAGTTTCATCTGTAGTGAGGTGTCTCTGTGGCTTAGGATATGCTGAGACATCACATGTGCTTGACACGGTTGCCATTGAGCCACGTAACCAAAATGTTTCAACTTGTACTGACGTTGAGACTCCTTAACAAGGCCCATAACAAGGCGCGTAAAAGACAAGCCGCCAATATCAATCGTAGTCGAAGCGACGTAAGAACCGCCAAGATGAGTGGTCGGCCGAGTTATTACGGCTTGCAAGACCTTGGCCGGCGTACGAAGGTTAGCGTTCACGCACGGAAAAGGAATGGAAGTTGAGTACACGTACACAAGTTGATGTTTACCAGCGGGTGATTGGGTGACGGCACACGAACAACTACGCCAATCAACATGGTCAAATCGTCGACGGTCATGGTAAGGCTGGTTTTCTCAGACAGTTCACAAACGGCCGCATCGAATTGTTCTTCGATAGGTAAAACTAAGCCGGCGGGGAACAATGTTTTAACGGAACGGGGTTCACGCTATAACACAATTTTGATGTATGGGGGCTTGGTTTCTCTAAAATGCAGTACACCATAGTTACCAGGGCCAACGGATGCCATGTTGAATCAAACAAGCAACGTTGAACGAGTCAAGCAACAACGAAAGCGAGCGAAGATCAAGACGCTCCAAATCCAATGTGGAGATTTGCATGTAAAAGCTAACTGACACAAATCGGTTCTTGCTTGTTGTTGCTGTCATTGTAGGTGGGGGTGTAGAGGGAGAGAGATGGAAGATGTCCGACTGTTAAGGAACCTAAGAGTGGAATGTAATTGAACAACGAGTAGGTTATCTATGTCAATCACCTCCATCCACTGCACTAGGTTTAAATAGGTTCAGCCTAAAGCTAGATTGCGCCTACTCTCTCGTGGTCCTCGTGCCATGCATCAGGGCTTTCGTGACGGTATAAACAAACTAACGACGCGGCTTGATTGTACCGGGAAATTTCACTAGCGCGTCGTGTAGAAAGTTAGATTAACATTGCGTATTGTACGTAA
>JAPMLY010001137.1:122500-126402 GCA_026401115.1 Tetraselmis chui
CCTCCGGGAGTTCACACTATGAAGCCGCCGACAGCCACCATCACACCTAGCCTACTCACCAGTGGCCAACGGCCGAATCTCAGCACGCAGCCTTCTACATTCTACAATCATCATGCCTATCATTTTTAGTTCGGCCGGCCTCATGCAGTTCTCACGCACGCTGACGATGCCAACCTACAAAACACGGACTTCATCGCTGCGGAAATGCAGCGCGTACTCGCCCGAGGCTCACAGCTGCCGCCGCCACTCCTAAGCGCGTATGGGACACATGACCTTGGCCACGGTTCATCAACGAACCGTCCCCGGTAAGCGCTATACTCTCTGACCAGCCCGAGGCGCCCGCCGGCGGCGCAGCGGCGGCGGCCCTGGAGGGGGGGTGCGCTCGCAGGCCCGTCGGCACCTACCTCTACCTCCACGCGGTGGGCGATGGTAACCCCGTAGCCGTGCCATGCTTGGCACGGTAGGGGGCTGAACGAGGTACCGACAGCTGCGATCCGCGGGATCATCCGCTGTCGGGAAGCCCTATACGGAGGGTTTTGGAAAAGCATGATGTATGTACAGCGGCACATGGATCTTCCGGTCGGCAAGTCCGATATGTTTGTCAGCGACTAAATACTCACATATACTCTCTTGTCACGGCGGGAACGATGTTTGCGGACTGTTTTTTGGCGAAGACGGGTACGGACGGATCAACGGTGGGACGAGGGTTTTGGAGTTGGCGGCGGACATCTGGGAAGCTGCGCTAGGGCACGGCGCTCGCTAGCAGTCGCCAGCCCTTCGAGAGTTTTAAGTCTACCATAGGGGCGAGGCCTAAAGCCACGCAGGACGGAGGTGGGTCGCAGCCGGAGGAGCGGCACGGCCTGGCGGCGTTGGTCCTTAGGATCGCCCGCCGCCGGAGAAACCCGGTACGGGGGGTTTTTTGGAAAAATATTCCCGTACCCAACATCTTTTGCGACTCGATCCCTGTGTCCGACCCACCCCTCCCCTAGTCGGTACCCGGTTATCGATAGGCTGCCTCATGCATTGTGCCTATGGTTATCGTAACGGCAAAGTGCTCATAAAGGTGGCCCCCTAACAACGTAAACCACCGGGGGAGGGTACGGCCGGCCACAGCGCGATCAGATAGGTGGTGGAAACAGACGGATCATGGACATGGGACATGAGAACATTTGGCGCGAGGGCATGAGAGCCAGCCGGATACCGTCTGCATCTTAGTTATTTTCTCTTCCCAGCCCCCGAAGGAGGAGGGAAGACTCGGCTAGGTGGCGAGGTGCGTCGGGAGGAGCAACTACTACCTCGGGCGGGGATGAGCACGGGTCGAGACGGGACAAACGAAGATCTGAGCGAGTGGGTTTTTCACATGCCTTTCCCCCTAGCTCCGGCACGACCGGAGTCGCACGGTAACCGAGGTTAGGCAAATTCGCCTCGACCAGCTCAAGCTGACCAGCCTCGCCGACCAGCGTCCCCGCAGCGGCTGGAGCAGGCCGCGTATCGTGGAGACTAGCGACACTTTTTTACTTCATATTGTATCCAAAAAAAATACGTATAGATCAATAAAAAAATACATGGTTACGTGTATGGTTTAGACGGTATCGTCACTGTCAATGGAGAGGTTGGGATTAGTGGTTCACGGTCTAGCCCACGCTTATGAGTCCTAATTTGGCATAGCACGGGGGGCCCAGAGGCAGCAGCCGGTTAATTCTGGTATTGCTGTAAACAATTTTAATTTCAATGACCAGCCCGACGCCCGCGAGGACAGCATGAGCATGTCTATGCGCTCATCCGTACCTAAATTTCGTGAAACAAAGGTCTTTGTAGTATATAGGCGCAGGTTTACGAACCATTTTTGCGCTCTCGACCCTGCTCCCGTCTGCTCGAGGGTCCCTCTCCACCGGACGCTCACGTTAATACCCAATATCAGTCCTTCCAAGATAGTGTGCTAGCTCTCTTGAGTATGGCTAGGGAAGACCACCCCTCTGCAGCAATAGCCCTCACGGACTTTGAACAAGATCCAAAGATCCGCGACTCTCTCGTGGCTCGGACGCCTGGCGAGCCCTAAACTTGTTGCTCGACCAGAGGGGCGTAAGTCGGACTGTTCGTCTATTTCTAAAACTTCTTCAACCTTAGTTTGTGAATGAACGCCTAAATACTTATCTGAAGCATAATATACGGGCCTTCGGCGAACTTATCGACGAGCAAGTCATGCCGCATCCCTACGTCATACATGAAACTATTCTCGTAGTCGCGCCACTCGCCAATCTACACCCCGACCATGATGCAGCCCGCGACATCGTAATCTTTGCTCTTGACGCCCACCTCGATGGTAGACATGCCTCTGCCATAGCTTTCGCACAGCTCACTACTATGTTGGTTCAACACCAGCCACATGCACTTCTTGTTGCACCGTTGACCAGTGCGTCCACGGTGACGCCTTCCCTGCAGCTCGCGCATCCTTGGTCCTCCTCCCCGGCAGCTCGCGCATCCGCCACCCTTCTTAAAGACGCCGTCATTGACGCTGTCCATGCCAATGCCACCTCCTCTCCTCCACCATGCCGCATTTGCAGGCACCACAACACATGCCGGCGCCACCATTACCACGCAAACTTCCCATATCACCGCCTTGGTCTTCTGCTTAAGGGAGGCCCTCGTCATGGCACCACACCCCCTGCCGGGGGCCATGGTCACCCCCCGCAGTCTGCCCCATCCCACCCGCACACCCCACAAGCCGCCGTTGTTGAGAGCTTTGACACCACCAAAACCCACGTTGCTTTCATGGACTACCTTGGTCTAGGCATTGACCCCGATGTTGGCATGGCTAATGCCCCCCTCCACATGACAATCCCTCCCCCGGTCTTCACTACCTCCCTAGCTTCCCGGCTTACAACCTCCACAACATGATCGCCGGCATGTCATCCTCCTCTCTTCCACCCCATCCCATGGCCCAACGCCTCACACAAGCAGCCTCCCGCGGCCTTCTCAGCTCAAATTTCGCTCTCGACACCATCTACGATGGCATGCTAGCCGACCCTCTCCGTTCCAATGCTACCCTTCAAGCATATGTCCTTGAATTGGTCAACATCAAAGCCAATAGAGATTATGTCATTACTTTCACAGAGTCCCTCCGTGGCATGATCCCCATACACCCAGATCACGCCTCCGTACTTGTTTCTCACTACTTCAAAACCATCATTCCACACCTGAAACCCAGCAGCCGCGGTGGCCCCATTCACCTTCTCCTTGATGCCACACTTCCCTATAGCACCTCCCCCCTCTAGTCTGACGACAACTTCCAAACATCCCTGCAATTCACCATCATCGACAACCCCCCCACCGCCACCAACTACAATGGCGTTGTCTTCCGTACTCTTTGCACCCGCATAGTCTACGATCGACACCTTGTCCATCGTGACAACCCCTTCAAGCATGCTCCACATTTTGACATGTATGGCCGCTCCTTCCTTGCGGTTGTCACGAAGGGGTCTCGCAATCTTGATGACGTTCCCCCTGACGGTCTTCATTTCATCTATTCCGGCGCAAACCTATACATCGAAGCCTCCATAGATCGTTTCGACCCGGGCAGCTATACAACCCTCCCCGTTTCCGTTCTTGTTAAAGGCATCGATGTCTCAGTCGTCGGTTTTGAGAGTGTCACGCATACCCCTGCTTGTCACTCAGATAACACCCAGACCATCACCGTGCGAACTGCGCACGCTCCCACCATGGCTTTCAGAGGCGCCCCCATCATTCTCGCGCATGAACATCTTCGCCAACACCATGGCATCAGCTTCTCCTACCCCGCCAAGTCTCCCTCTTCTGCTTTCGATAGCCATGGCCCCTTGCTACTCATCATGCGCAACCAACTCCCTCATCTAGAGACCATTCACACGCACGCACGCATGCAC